>VXBT01000870.1:95697-170288 GCA_013400235.1 Oriolus oriolus | reverse complement strand
GGATGGCGGCAGAAGTCCTCCAGGGAGGCTTTTGTCAGTGATCCTGCCCTTGGGCGATTCCCTGCACTTCCTGCCTGAAAGGCACAGAGAGCTCAGAAAGATTTCTTTTTCCCTCCAATCGCTTCCGGCAGGTGTGGAGGGAGGGGATTTGTGGCACCGCTGGGGCTTCCTCGGAGTCCCCTTTTTGCCAAGTTGGAGCATTTGACCTGGTGGCCATTCACAGCACAGTATTTGGAAATGACTAAACATNCACTGTATTTGTAAAAAGGTTAAAAATTAAAAAAAAAAAAAAAGGAAAAAAAAAAGAAAAAGAAAGGCAGTGAAAACACGGTGCGGTGGACGAACCCACACATCCTCCTGGGTTGAAGCTTTACTGCTGTGCTGTTGCAGCTATTTTCACCTGAATAGTAAGGGCAGAATGTGTCAGAACGGGATTTTTTTTCCAAGGACACATCTGCTGCGCTCATGTGTAACCAGGTTTTTAAGTGGCTTCACTCTCCCTGGGCTCTTCAGATTCCCCCAGAGCTGTTTTCTGCTGAAGCATTGGACAAGGTGATGTACAGGGGAGACAGGATGAGCAAGAGCTTGTTGGAGGACCAGGGTAAGATGAGCACTCTGTGTTTGGGTACTGCTTCTGCATTTGGGAAGACGCCCCATGTTTATGTGTTCAGGGGACTGCCCACAGAGGTTTGTGTTGGTGCTCACTACCGAGTGTCCCAACGCTGTTTCACGGGCTGAGGGGCAAGGTCGGTAGCAGCTGCAGGACTTGGAGTTGGCAGGCTGAGCCCCCAGCTCTCAAGTTCTCTGAACCCATCCCATCTTCAGGAATGCAGCCCTGCTGCTCTACCCTGCCCCAGCAGCTGTCTGAGCTCTTGCACAGAGCATGGCCGCCCTGTGGTGTGACTGTGGTCCCAGCCACATGGAAGTGCTGCTTGGCATCCAGTTCCCCAGCCCTGCTGGTCAACCCAACCTCTAGGTGATGACAATGCTCCTGTCTTGGAGGTAAGCACCTGGCTCTAGAGCAGACGTGCACTTGTGGATCATTTTTATCTGTATTTCAGTATTTAGCAGTATTTCCCAAGAAATTTCTACTTTTTCATACATTTCTTTGCACACCTCTCGTGGCCTCAATCAGACCACGAGCGATGATGATGTATAATTTCCCAGGAATAAGGAGTTCTAGAATGAAGTTTTAAAGATTTTCAACATTCAGCCTGTTCTACCTGCTGCATTAAAAAAGAAATAAATCTATCGTGACTTCTAGTATGATTTCTGTATCTCGTAAGAGAAAATTTTTTTTACTTGTCCAGAGCAAATTTTTTCACTTGTTCAAAGGTATGACGACCCCCAAACAAAACGTGGACTTGTTGTCTCCCAGGTATCTGTGTAGCACTGTTGTTTTTATTACTGGGATCTGTGCTCTCCATCTGATAACCTGGAAGCATTGGAGGGGATTAAGCTGTGTGGGAATGATAATTTGGCTGTGATGCACTGTCAAGGACCATGATCTTACAAGCATGTAAAAATAGAGCTGCACACTGGAGCACGTGCCATTTCCTGGGGGAGTGTCTGGGTGGGTGGGATGTGGTGGGAGAGCAGAAACATGGGAGTGCTCAGTTGTATGCGAAGCCAAGTGATGTTCAGTTAAACACTGGCATAGTTTGAGGTCTGAGGAAACACCATTTGTGCTTTGTCTGGTAGTTTGTTTGTTTCTTGGGAAATTGCTGGGGTTTTCATGTCTTTTTGTGGATTTTTCACAGTGTCATCATGTGCTAGTGGACAGCTGGTGCTCTGATGAGGAGTGTGGTCTCTACTCCCTTCCAGGAAAGCTCCTAAATGGTGGCTTACACAGATCTGTGCATGTTGCCCTGGACACACCTGGAGTACCTCAGAGCCAGAGAGTCATTAGGAAGGTCTGTCAGGTTTGATTGCTTTACAATCAAACAAGTTCATCTTCAGCTGAGTGTTGATGAGGTTCTGCAGGGCAAAATGCTGTGGGAAAGCAGGAACTTTTCATTGTTTCCCAGTCAGAATACCCTTCATTCCTCCATGTGAAGACAGATCTAGATGGCTGCCTTTTAGAATGTCCCTAATAAGAATGATTTCATGGGTTTATTATTTTGGACCCCAGCAACTATCCTAATAAAGATACTAACAGCAGGTGGTTACTGTGCTTGGCAGATTACAACCACAAAAATGGGCTTTGCATCATCCTGAAGAGGATAGAAGTGAGGTTTGTTGTACTTTAGCTCTATTTCTTCCCCCTTTTACACCGACGAGTGAAGTTCAGGTCTCAATTGTGTAAATTTAGTTTAAACATGTGTTTAAGGATCTTTTTCTGTTAAAGTGTAGTCTCTTGATCCTCAAATCATTAAACTAGCTGGGCCACTCAGACTCCTTCTGCTGACACAAACAGGTAAGTCATCAGTAGCACAGTCCCCTTGCCTCACAGGCTCTTCTACCCAGCTGTCATGTGTGTGAATGCCTGTGAGCTCTGATTACTCCATGCTGAAGATATGTCAATGTTGACCATATTTCCCAAGATAGAAATAGCCTCTGTTCCTGTTTCCACATCGCAAATTCAGAAAACAGTAGGATGGTTTATGTTTACGTTGTTGCAAACTGTTACCAGTCACCTGTTTCCTCCCACTTATTCTGTATTCACACTTAAGAAATTAAGAAGCCTCCCCTTTGTATAATGCAAACAAAAAACAATACTTGATGCAGATTTGTATTTCTTCACACTGCTTCCCAAACATCAGAGACACTTGTATAAATTGGCCAAAGGTCTAAAACCGTACTGATCAACAACTAAAACGACCCCAAGAAAGAGGCAGAAAGATAAAAAAACCCCAAAACACCAAATACAAACCACAACATAGAACAACAGCACATCAGTTTTACATAAAATGTTTGGGAGTGTTAATCTGGTAAAATACTGAGTGGTGAGACATTCTCCTGTACTTAAGTCTATGATTTACTTAAATATCATTTACTGAAATTATTGATTCAAACACATGGTCACCATAAATTTTAACTTCTGCTGTATCATTCCTTGCCTATTAGGCACTGGAATGATACAGTCATTCAGGATGGATACACAGTACTAACCTAGAGTTTTACTGTGCTGAACCACATGTACAAATTTCTTAAGCTTGCAGTGTTATGGAAGCCCAAAGAAACAGTTTCCTTCATTTTTATTTTATTGAAAGATTGCATATTATAAGAATTTTTAAAAATCCAAACTTTTTATGACACCTGTTACAGCAGCAAGTGCTATAATTCATAATTGGCTGTTAAAAAAATTACAGCACAATAAGAAGGATTTAAAACAAGAAGGAGGAGACAGAGATGGAAGGAAAAAGATTGTTTCATTTATAAATGCTGTGCTTGAATTGTGGGGTTTGAGCTTGATCCTTTTATTCAAGGGTAGTGGTAGATCTTTCAGGAAAGTCTTGGTTTACATTTCATGTAAGTTGTATTGGAGGATGGTGAAGTTTGTACTGGTGCTGAGCCATCTGCTGCTTAATGCCTGGGAATCCTAAAACGTCAGGACAGTGCGGATACTGCAATATGAAATGACAAGTTAGTGACTAGAAAATCCCCATGGCTAACATCAGCAGAATACTGCTGTTTTCTCTGATAATCTGGGCTATTGCTGCCAAACAGAGTACTCCCTCCCTGCCTGCCCCCCACCCCAGCTTGCAGCAAAATCACAGAGCAGATGTGCAAACTTTGCTGCAGGTGTAGAGAACAAAATTCACAGAAGACCGCAAAGCCTTCACTGATGAAGCCCAGGGCTCCTGGTAATTAATTACCAGCTACAGCCGGAGAAGTTCCTCAGAGAGGGGCTTAGACACATCTTTCCGGTTACAGGGTAACTGGTACAGCTTATTCTGCACTGAAACACTGAAGTATTATACTCCATAAAAAGGATCAGCTGCAACGTGCCTCCATCTTCAGGCTGACTGTCAGTAACCTGGCAAAGCTGATGGCATCTCTGTCCTCACCACTTTCCCATTTGTTATACTAAGAACTAGCACTGACATCTGTAGTCTATGTAAGATAAGGACAGTCAAAAAATGAAGTGTGTGCTGTGTTGTTAGAACCTGGGAACAAACCTCAGGGCCTGAAATTCTTCTGTTACTTGCTTTTTATATTCAGAGCAAGTAACACCTAATAACTGCTAGCAAATGACAATTAAAAGAAAACATGTATGTCATTCTCCAGACTCTGTAAGTTATAAACATCTAGAACTTTCAAAAAGGGTAGTCCCTACACATACTGAGATATACAAATGCATTTCCTACTTCTGCCAAGGACAATTTTCAGTTCTCATGAGGAATCTTGTCAAATGTCTCTATCAAAAAATATTTCCAGTTTCAATACCCTGTGAGAGCAGAGTCTGAGCTGAACTTTCACAATATTTGAGGAAAGTACAAGACCTAAATTCTGAGTTTGCAATGTATATATATACCAAATACTTTACTTTTTTAAAAGCTCTGAAGTTCAAGAAAGTAGCCAGTGACTTTAGGACCAATTGGACTGGGACTCTGTTCCCTAACTCACAAGAGGAACAGGCTATATCTGTGTTCCTGCTCCTCATCCTGGAATGTTTCTTGGAGTATGATGTAGGTAACCCCTGGCACTCTACAGCTGGGCATTCCCATGCTCCCTCAGTTGTGTACTTTTTTTCCAGTGGGTACTGGGAAGAGACTTCCTCAATTGTGTATTCTTTTCTCCCTTTGCTGCCCAGTGTCTTTGCTCCAACTAGAATCTGAAAGTTCCTCTGCAAGGAAAGTTTCTCTGCAAGGGGCCCACTGCATTTCAAAAGCTGAAGGTCTGCTGAAGGTCGAGTCTTTATTACTCCAGCTTCAACCCCTGGGAACACACTGGGAGGGATTAAGGGGCATGGGGGGCTGCCTTCCCAATTCTCTACCAGAAGCCAGACTTTGTCTTACCATACATCTCCTTTAGGTTATTTATACAGAACCTTTATAATGAAACAATGTTTACCTTTTTCCTGCCCTTAGAAGATCAAATCCTTCATTGATCTTTGTCCAAGGAAGTGTGTGGGTTATTAATGGATCCAGAACAAACTTTTTCTTCATGTAGTCACCAACCAGTTTAGGAATTCCATCTTTACTCTTCCACCCTGAAAAAAAACCCGCAGACAATGCGTAACAATATTAAAGGCTTCTGAAAACTCATAAAACTCAGGGCAGCTTAAATTTTTAGATAAACTTTCTGTAGCAGAGTAACAGGATGAAATGTTGCAGCATGGCTTTACCTTTGTAACGCAGGGTGCCAGCAGGAAACACATGGGACAAATTGCAGCTATTCCACATATGACAAAGCCAGCAGAAGACCAGTACAAATGTCAGTCTTTACAGAATCCAAACTTTCCCCCACATTTAATACTGTTTCAACTTAATCACATTTCATACAAAACCCAGAGTGCTGACATCCAAGTGGAAACTTGATTTCTGATCAAAATTGGGGAGTGGGTGGTGGACGTGCCTCTCTTTTCTTACAAGCACCACTAGATAAAGTTGTCTTTTAATAAATAGTAGGATGCTCTTCCAGAGGAACCTGATTCGTCTCTGCTATTTTATTCAGGTTTTTTTTGAATACACGGGTGGAACTGATTGCAAGTGAGAAAACCTGTTGTTGGAAACAAGTTTTCTGTGGTCTTTGTGTTGAGTGAGCTAGGACTTGCTAAGTGTGGGACTGCTGGGAGAGCTCCAAAAAGAGAAAGAATGGGAAGGGGCTGTCATCAGCTGGCCAGGGGCTAAGCTGGGGTCTGACCTATGTGGAAATCAGCTGGGTATAACCCCTGATGTCCTTTACAGTCCTGACTCTCCATCTCTCCTGCTGTCTCTCCCTCTCTGTTCCTCTCATTCTTGTTTTTCCACTTGCTCTTTTTCACCCCTCCCTCTGTGCTCTCCCCCTCTTTATGATTTTCTCTTTTTTTCCCTTTATCTTCTATCCTTTATCTCCTCTTATCTCTCTCCTTATCTTTTTTCCTCTTCTTTAATTTTCCTCTCTTCTCCTTCCTCCCCTTGCCCTCCTTTTCTTTTCTCTTTTGCCTCTCTTCCTTTTTTCTCATTTTCCCCTCTTCTTTCTTCTTTCCTCCCTATTTTTCTCTATTTTCTATCTTTTAATGTCTTCCTTTTAGTCTGTCTCCTCTTCCTTTTCTACCCCCTCCCTCCTTTCTGTTTTTCTCCTTCCTTCTCTTGCCATTAACTAACAGTTCCCATAATTAATTCCCTTTGAACTTCTTTGTCAGCAAAATAGCCATCAATATTGCTTCCAATAAGACAGCATAAGCAATGAATTTGTTGTATCCTATTTCATTCAAGATGATTTACAAATTTCCCAAGCCAGTTAAATCACATCTTTCCAGGTCCTTACCTCCATAGACGGAGCCTTTCCAGCTGCGACCAGTGAAGAGGAGCATGGGATCAAAAGCGATCTTTTGTGTTGCAGGGGGCACTCCCACAATCACACTGACTCCGTAGTTACGCTGGCAGCAGGCCAAGGCTGCACTCTGCATTAGAAACAGAGGGACACCCAGAGTCAGGCAAGATTTGTCTTTGGGGCACAGAAGTTTGAACTCCATCTCCTACTCTCAGGACTCTGCTTGCAATTCATTTTTTGTAACTGAAACCACATCAAAAAATGTCCATTGTATCTGCTCACGCCATTGTATCTGCTCTCACTGGTTAGGTATGTCCTGGCTTTGCTGTCCTTCCCCGTTTTGTCTAAGCCATTGGTGATAAGCCACTGTTGGAGAGCAGATAATGGGCTATGTGAAATGTAGCCACCCTGGGTAAGCCAGGCCACTACAATGAAGTTCCCTTTCCTAAATTTCTGAGCATGCTTCTGTCCCTGCATCTCAGTGGCCGATAGCTGGACTTAACAGGTTTGAAGTTAGCTCGGTACTCTGCCGGTGGCTCCCAGCTCCTCCTCCTTGGTGCTTGGTGAAGAGAGTGCTGATGAGCTAACGCCTCGCGTTACCCCATCTCTGGGTTGCATACCATGGTATCCGTACGGCCAATGACCTCGAAGGAGTAGTCCACGCCCTCGCCGGTCATTTCCATCAACACCTCATGGATGGGCTTGTTGAAATCTTTAGGGTTGATGCAGTCAGTGGCTCCCAGCTCCTTGGCCTTGGCAAACTTGTCCTTGTTGATGTCCACACCAATGATGCGGGAAGCTCCAGCCGCCTTGCAGCCCATGACAGCAGAGAGGCCAACTCCTCCGAGGCCGAAGACGGCACAGGTGGAGCCTGGTTCCACCTATAATAATAACCACATAAACATGCCATATTGTTACAGGCTAGGGAAAGTACCATGCTCATGAAAGTACTCATTATCAGTGTGATTTCACTTAAGCCACTTCTTGCAGTTTAGAGATTACCTGCTGAGAAGGAATTTGCACATGCATACCTGCTAGTGCAGTAGCCAGCTATACTGCTATAATGCTACATGTGACTAAGAGAAATTGCCCCTAAAATACATTTCTGAGACCAGCTTTTCATTATATGTCTCAGTTTCAGGTTTAGATACACTTTTTTTTTAAATGATGCTTTATATTCCCATGGTGTCAAGACCTGAAATGTCACTGCACTGTAGACAGTGCCAGCTCTAAAACACATGTTCATGAATTGCTACAAACTGAGTGTTGCATATATAGGCTTCTATGTATTCCTAGACTTCAGTTACAATGAACTCCGTTGCAACATTTTTCTAGGAGTGATAAAGCTATGAGGGAAAACTTTATAGATGGTAATAAGTAACTTTACTGGATTTTGAATTGAAGACTGCTGAGTACCCTAGAAACAGAATCTGAGGTACGCAAAGAGCTAGTATCTTCTTTCCACACTGAACTAAAGAGTCTGTACCTCCTGGCTGCCATGCTGATGACCCACTTGCAGGCCACACAATCTTGAACAGACCCCATAAAATATCAGAAACACACACCACGATACTTACCTTGGCAGTCTGCACAGCAGCCCCATAACCAGTTGAAAATCCACAGCCAATTAGACAAACTTTTTCCAGAGGAGCAGCAGAATCGATTTTGGCCACAGAAGATTCATGTGCTACTGTGTATTCAGTGAAGGTACTTGTACCAAGAAAATGGTGAATTGCTTTTCCTTTACAGGTGAATCTAGTAGTCCCATCAAACATTAATCCAGATCTTTTACCAAGGCTGTTTGAAAAATGACCAGAAATAATGGCAAGTGAAATTTGTTGTGTGTAATCAGTTTTGTATAAAGTAAAATCGAACTGGGGTTGTAAGTAATCCAGGAAAACTCACTCAGCTTTACTGCACAGGTTACCCTTGGCGTTTAAGCAACTCTTGCACTCCCCACACTGTGGAATAAAGAGTGGAATAACCTTGTCTCCTAGAAATAAAATGGTAATGACAGAGGATTTAAAAAGGCAAACAAGAAGCATGCAGGTAAAAACATGAAGCAAATATATTTAATCCCCAGGCAAATATGCACTAGGAGTGCAGTGATGCTTTTATTTCCTTCTGCTGCAATGGACCATTTCTGTGTTTTATATAAAGGACATAATTAGGGCAAAGTTATGATAACTAATTTTGATATGCTAAATTCCCGGTGTCTTTCCACAGGACTGAGTCAGACCTATGCCATGAGACTATGTTATCTACTGATACTTCTGAAGTACTTACTCAGCAGTTTATTGCATCTTCTGTGTAAAAAGAAGGTAGTAATACACCTTCTCTTAGTAAAGAAATGGAGATAATTGACATCCACTAAGACAGCAGATTGGAGCGCCAAGATAACGGGGCTGTGAACTGTGCATACAAAGATTGGGGAATTAAGCATTAATTTGCCAGTCCTTTTGAGCATCTTTGCTATATAGCAGTCCTCTTACTGTTGCTCTGAGTAAAAGTAGGTAAAATACTTACCTGAGAAGCAGTGGCACACACAGCCTAAGCCAACATATCTAATTCTCTAGCACAATTATGTGATTAACAAAGTAGCACATAGCTTCCCAGTGCAATTTTTTACTCCTATGGAATTTCCACAGCAATGATATAATCTCTAAAAAGGTATTTCTTTATACAGATCAGTTTATGATTTGTCAGTTTTAAAATTGCTAAGCTTTGACACATTGGAAGTCAAGGGAAATTTTTGATTTCCACTAAATAATGAAAAATACCTACCGAACATTAAATGCCCCCACTACCTCAGCCCTGAGTTAACTAGAACTGTGACATGGACTTAGTAATCATTTTGGAAAAGAAACGTTGCACAAGCTGAAACCTTTTTTCAGAACTTGGAGGTGTAAATTAAGCAGCATCTGGGAAATGTGATTTTGTGCGTGTATGTGTCCAGGCCTGCTATTTCAGCTCACCTGGAAACACGAGGCATCTAGAATTAGACAACAGAGAGATTTATGAACCCAGACATAAGAGAAAAAGCAGCTAGAGCTATCACTGAAATTTGCAATATGCATTTTGTTTGGAGTTAAAGCAGAAATCTGTAATAAAACTTTTTGTTATACATACCAACCTGCTTTGGACAGACTTCATACTTGTCAGTATGGACAAAGACACTGGAAGTACAGAGGCGTTAAAAGTGAACTATTCAGGTATCGTAACAAACTGCCTGGAAATTGAGTGATTTTTTTCACTGCATATTTTCTCTTAATAATTTAGCCCTTGTTAGAATTTTTTTGGTCCTATAAAAGTGTACAGGAATCCCATCTCATCTTGCAGCAGTTGGCTGAAAATTGGCATCTTTCACTGGCTATCTACACACTGTGGTTCAAAGAAAATGTAGGGAGAGGAGCAGCTGGTCCAAATGAGCATCCTCAGAGCAACCCAGCCCTCAGGGAGCAGTGCTGCCTCACCTGCACTGATGCTGCCCACATGCAAAGCCTGCAGCAGGGTGGGCATCCCAGTTGTGCCCTGATGCTTTTAAAGTGAAGTAAAACCTAAGTTTTGGTCAACTGAAGTAAATGGATTATTTAGCTGTTAGGAGAATTAAAAGAAGGCACTTTGACATATTTGTTGTCTAGTGCTTTACTTTGCCTTATTCTTGAGAAAGGTGAGCTGTATAAACTGTGTTCAAAGAACCTGCAGCTAATGCCTGATTTCATATGAACAACAGCAAAGACTCTACGTTCTTAGTCCCATGACAGGAAAAACACTATGTATATGGAAAGCAAGCTGCAGATGGTTTTGCCAGAACCAGAAGAAACTGAGTAGAAAATCTGGAAGTAAATCAGTATTGGGAACACAGAAAGGCATAAACATCAAGTTTATATCCTTGGAGGTATCCTTGAAAAAATTGAAATTGGAATATTTTCCTGTGCAATAAAAATGCTCATGAATGTAATAATCTTTGGCTTAAGGAGGAGTCTGGAAACTCAGCACAGGGTTTGTTTTCAGTGCTGTTTCATACCTGGTTTCATTGAAGTCACTCCCTGCCCAACACTCTCCACAACACCAGCTGCTTCATGCCCAATAATTATTGGAAAAGGCATAACCAGTGCACCGGTTACCACATGGTCATCAGTGCGACAGATCCCAGTGGCCATGATCTGATTTACAGGAAAGACAAGAATATTTCTGCATTTAACGAAGCCATGTCATATGTGGAAGCGAAATTATGTTCTACATTTGGAGAACCCACTTCCTTCCCTCCAAAATCCAATAGGCACACAATAAATCTACGGGTAAAACAGATTTGGTTGTGTCATTTAAGACTTTGGTGGTGTGTATTAGACTTTAATGTATAGGGCAAAGCTCCTTTGTGAATATTTGCCATGCAGTACTGAGCTCTATAGGGAGTTCAATGGGTTTTCTGTAGAACTAGTGTTCTAGCAATACAATTGTATAGGGAGAACAGAGTAAATTAAATATTCCTAATATTTATATATAAATACATAAAAAGAAAAGTGTGTAATATTATATAAATATAAAATTATGTAAATACAAATTAACCATCACATGTTTTTATAAACATAGAAATATTGTGTATATTTTATACCTATTATATTGAGATTATATGCCAACATATCATAGATATTGTATATAAATTATGTATTATACTGTGATTTTATATTCTAAATAATTACATAATAGCTCTATTATTGTATTGTGTATATATTTTACATACTTGAATATGTTACATTAAAAAAATTACGCTACACATAATATTTTAGATGACATTTTGCCTTTTCTTGCAGTTAGACCAGCAGTATTTCTTTTGAAACATTCAGGTATGTATTTACAACTTTTATTCTGACAAATGGATTTGTCAACCCCATGAGAGGGTTTTCCTCACGTGTATAACACTTGAAACTGCTCAAAAATGAAGGCAGCTGCTGAATTCCACTGAGGCCAATATCGAG
Source organism: Oriolus oriolus (assembly GCA_013400235.1). NCBI lineage: Eukaryota > Metazoa > Chordata > Aves > Passeriformes > Corvidae > Oriolus > Oriolus oriolus. The sequence goes on along the minus strand of VXBT01000870.1, from coordinate 158,889 downwards.
GTAAGCGAGGAAGCTCCCAGGCCTACTGAGCTATTTCCTAGCACACATTCAAACAAAGTAAAAAAAATTTCTTGCTCTACAGTACAGGAAATTCTGATTTTTGCCTTGTATGCTAATTTTTTCAGCCTGTTAGAAAAACAGATGTCAGTTGATATAAAATCCAACACTGAAAAATGTGTTTGTTTTTTTTTTTTAAAGAACCTTATTATCAAATTTAGGACTTTAAACATGTTGCATAGGAGCTTACTGACTAGTAACTACTTACTAGTAGAATGTTTTCTGTCTGGGTCTTAAAAATTTATAGAACTAATTCTGATTAAAAGCAAGACAGAATGCAAGTCATAAGAGTTGTTTTAAATTTTATTTTTAGTACCTTTATGCGAACTTCATGTTCTTTTGGTGGGGCAACTTCCACTTCCTCAATACTGAATGGTTTATTGGCTTCCCACAGCACTGCTGCCTTGCATTTAATAACCTGCAAACAGAGCAAAGAAAACAGAAATGGCACTTGCATTTTCAAGTCACTACACAGACACATTCTTCCGTTTCTGCATGTGAAGCTCCTCAGATTTGTGGAGAAGAGAGGGAAAACTACAGGGAAGAAACACCAAACAAAACAAAAAAATCAACACCAAAGGTCAGTGTAAGCCTATTTCTTTCCCCCACCAAGATTATATCTGACTTTGCTCATATTTCTGTCACATCAAGTTTTCAGCTGCATGTGTAATAGTCTCCTAGGATAACAGGATACCTTACCCTTTCTCCTTGCTCCTTTGCTAACTTCCTTGGTGGATTTCTTTTGCTGTGTTGGATTACTTGTGTAATATTTGTGCCCTCTTGGAGATGGCACACTAAATGATGTCACTTACCAGGCTCTGATAAAGTCTGTATTGCCTAGAAGTGCCTGTGTTGGGAACTGAAATTGCTAAAAATGGAATTCAGAGCCTAGTACGGATTTATGAACATTCTAGTAGAGCCCAAGTTCAGCCATGAGGTGATGGCTGAAAGGACACCTGTGCAAACTGATGTAGCACTCGACAGAGGTGATCTTGAACAGTCCCTTTAGTGCGTATTATCCATGTTAAGGTACCCTCCTTCACAGAAGGGATGTTTAACTCAAGTGGAGTTACTACCCAGCTATCCAAGACAGCTTTTTTTTTTTTGTCTATTAGACTAAAGTTTGTCCATTAACTCTGGTACTGAAAGGCTTTAGGGCTCCTTTGGCCATCTGCCACTGAGAGAAAAATGCCCTCAGAAAAGAGAGGAGCATTGTCCACACCTCATCCCAGGCTCTCAAATAGGTTTCCTCCCTGCAGGCTCAATCCTAGTGTATTAAAAAGCAGTGGGACCTCTCTGTCCCCATAATTGCTGTTTTTCCTTGGAAGTGTTTAAAGATCTCGTCCTAGATCTTTAAACAGCCCCAGACCCTGAAATATGATTTTCCTGGGTGACACACTATTAAGTCCTCCATCACTCTGTTAAGTCTATTGACTGCAAGTGTTCGGGTGGCATTATCTTGAGAGGTAAATGGAAAGGAATCAAGTCCATGATGCAAGAAGTTTAACACATGCATATTTATGCTGTGCGACTGGGACAACTTGACATCGGTGTGCTGCAAAATTCGCAGGGGCGAACAACAAACAAACAAATTTTTAGTATCAAAGCTTTTGAAGTAGGAGTAGAAATAATGTCTGATTAGCCACAAACTGAAAAGGTAACAATGGAAATAATTACTAGGAGATGCTAAACATATGAAATAAAATAGTGGACTTCCAGCATCTAGACACAGAGTGAGATGGGCACAATGCTTTGAAAAAAACTGCCTCAAGAGATATTTGCACTAAGTTTAAATTTAATGTTTAGACACAAGTGTGATTAGTGAAAAAGTCAGAACTGTGGTCAAAGGTCACATTTCAAAGGGCACCATTTTCCAGGAAACTTACTTTAAAAAAAAAAGGCAGTTTATGTATTTATATTGTATCCCACATAGCACAGTGAGGATTTCATGACTTGCACTTGCAAAGCACGTGTAGTGTTTCTAAGAACAAAGGTGGCCAAGAACTGTGGATTGCTGAGAGCAAACAAATCTCTCCTAGAATCAGACATTAGTTGACTATGTATTGTTCTGACTGTTTAGTCCCTGTGAGCTTTTACAGAATGCAACAGGATCCCAGAGATGCAGCAACAGCACACCATCACCCACTTCATCTGCTAAGACAAGTGCTGGCTTAACAGTTTTTTTCTCTGCGCATGTGTTCTACCAGCCATGCAAGTTACTGCAGTGGGGGAGGGCAGGTGTACAAACACACCCTTGTACAGGACACAAGGACTCTGCTGCTTGGTTACATAAACTGCACTGTAACACTTGTGTTATTCCAAGACAAACACAGTGAAATCAAGGCAGTTAAGTTGCATCACAACTTTGTTTACCATGCTCCGTCCGAGGCTGAGTAGAGGACTGAACTTGGTGAATTTACCTACAAGTGAGCTACAGTTAGTTTTGCACTTGCAGTAACTCAGAGTTAAAGAGAGCATTTCTTTTCCTTTCTGTTGTTCTGTTTGGTTTTAGAATAGTGAAGACAGCTGGCAGTAACAGAGAATGATCCTGGTACTTTCTTAAGGCACATTCCAGCAAGGTACATGCTTTCAGTTGTTTTCTGTTTCTAGTTTCTTGTCCCTTAACCCCTCTTGCAGGTCCCTGGGTATATGTTAGCATCTCGCCAGCAGTGAAAGAAAGAACTTGTATTGCTATTAACCTCAATCTCTCTTGTCATCTAGTTTCTAGCAAAGATGTAAGTACTCACTTCAATCCCAGCTCAGTATTGCATTGCATGTGCAATTTACTTCTGGTCTTTGTTAACTAAAGTTTCAGACTTGTTATACACATATTCACATTTAATGACTGTCCTAACATCAGCACAATTCACCCTGAAATTTAACACAATATTAGCTATGTCTTTTTTTTAGAAAAATGAGCTGATGTTAATTATAAATAAACTAAAAATAGTTTAAACTATTTTATTTTCAGAATGGAAACTGGTAGAGCACATAAACACATGGATCTAAACACTTAGTACATTCTATCGTATTTTAAACTATCCAATCAGAGATTAAAAATAGTTTGCTAACCCAGAGGGGATGTTATTCTTATTCTGGTTCTGTTACCTTATCTTGCTTCAAATAAACTATTGCCTTGAAGAGTTAACAACCATTTCCTAGGAAAGTACAGCAGCCTGCAAATAAAGGCAGCTCTTCTGTACCAGCTTCATCCTAAACTCTAATCTGTGCTATACCACCAGGATGGTGTCCCTGCAAAGAATTCACATTTAAAAATCCATTACTCAGCTGCAGTAAAGAAACTTTCCTAATACAAGCTGTTGCTTACTTTGCCTGCTGTGCTCATGTTGACCGGTGAGCCTGTTTCGAATCTTGCTGCCACTGATTTCTTGCAGCAAGAACTCAGTCAGCCCCAGAGCAGCTGTGTTGCTGGTACCGCAAGTCCTCTCCAGCACACTGGAAGCTGGTTGTGTGAAGCGCTCCTGCAAGTGGCTGTGGTTTTTTAGCCAAGCCTCCCAGCTCAGAGTCCCACCCCTTAATCAGAAAAAGTGCTAGAATGAGAGTAAACCACTCATCTGATGAAACCTCACTCTTTCAGTGCTTCTGTCTTCCTGATTCCTTTGTCATGCTCTTTCCTACTCTTTTTTGCAGCCCACCTGTGGTTGCCCACAATATCATGGGACAAAAGCAACAGCCCTAGCTGGAAGCTATTTCCCTTTTTCCACCTCCCTGGGAGCTGCTCTCCACACCCACTACTCTCAGTGGCACTGTAGGTGCAAAGAGGAAAGGGGAGAGTGGTTCTTGAATTCACAGCAGCAGGGACATAGTGAGAGCATGAAGGCTCTGGTGACACTTATAACAGACCAGCTCAGGTGGTAAAACATAGGATTGTGCAAGCTGCTTCAGAAACATACACTAACTGTGCGGCTCCAGCTGTATCTGCTCCCCAGTTCTTAGTTTAACAGTCCAGCTGCTCATTAATCTGTTGGAATGGCTTTCACTTCACTGTGGCCAAGGACAATGTGCCGGTCATGCTGATGGGAAAACAAAAATTAGTAAGTCAGAAGTGCTGCAACAGAATGTGTTTCTTACCACGTGCGACACCCTGCTTGATCTGTGAGTGCCTGAGCCATTGGTTCCATCAGCACCTGCAAGCACAGCCCCCATCACTGCTCACATGCCCACGCACTTGCCCTCTCCTGGCACTACATGCTGGTGCAAGGGACTGGGTGGAGGTCAGCACTGCATGCCTTTCCCGGGGACTTCAAGCCTCATCTATTTTTATATTATGCCCAGCATTCTGAAATCAAGATTTTTTCCTTCAGAAACAAGTAAAAATGAGATAAAATGCTGCATATAATCTGACTAGTAATTACTTAGTATAGTATATACTAAGTATATACTTTTTCATGTTCACCTGCATGACTGTAATTAATTCCAGAAGAAATTCTTCTCTTCCCTAGTCGTGCTGACTGCACTACTTCTGATCCAGGCCAGGATGCCATTGGCCTTCTTGGCCACCTGAGTGTGTACTGGCTCATGTTCAGCCACTGTCGACCAGCACCCCCAGGTCCTTTTCCTCCAGGCAGCTTCTTCTGTAGTGCTACCTGGAGTTGTTGTTACCAAGGGCAGGACTTGGCACCTGGCCTTGTGGAACTTCTGTGCTGGTTTTGGTTAGCTTTCTTCACAGTTGCTGGTTTGAGACTGGGTTTTAGATTTGTGCTGAACACAGGACTGATAATGCAGGGATGTTTTGGTTATTGCTGAGCATAGTTTACAGAGCCAAGACCTTTTCTGCATTTCATATGGCCACACTGGTGAGGAAATTGGGGGTGCCTGGGAGGAGACACAGCTGGGACAGGTGACCCAAACTGACCAAAGGGCTATCCCAGACCACATGACATCATGCTCAGCATATAAAGTGGGGGAAGAAGGAGGAAGGCGTGGACATTTGGAGTGATGCCATTTGTCTTCCCAAGTCACCATTACACATGATGGGGCCCTGCTCCTGTTAATATATTTATAGAAACATCTTTAATGGCAGTAACCAGATTAAGTTCTAGTTGGGCTTTGACCCTTGTAATTTTCTCCCTGCAAAAACTCACAGCGTCCTTGTAATCCTCCTGAGTTCCCAGCCCTTTCTTCCAAAGGCCATAAACTCTCCTTTTTGTCCTGAGTTCCATCCAAAGCTCTCTATTCCTCTAAGGAGGTATGACCTAGTGATTTACACTTCCTAGAATAACTTGTATCCGAAGGATTTCTAGTCCACTCTATTCCTCAACATTTATCTTTCTCCCTTCCTCTCTTCTTCTCTACTTGATTTCAAGGTCTTTTCCAACCTTAATGATTCTATGATTCTTCTAAAGTTCCCATCCCTTTCCTTAGTAGTTTATTTCTCATATCCCTTTATGTTTCCTTTCCCCTCAAAACTTTCCTCATATCTTTAGCTATATCAAGCTGCAGCCTGTGCAGGGATAGGTGTCATGGTCTTTAGGCAAAAAGTGACAACAAACAAGACTGCACATAGTTCCAGTGAAGCACAAGTGGACTTGCATAACCATGTTGCAGAAGCTGCTTTATTTGCCTTGCTCTGCCCGATTCCTAAAGATAAGTGGGGGTGAGGCTCCAGCTCAGGGCATACACTGGCCCTGGCATGCAGGGAAACCACAGTGCTGCCCCTTTACAACTTGCTTGCACAGGCCCCCTGGCTCAACCCTTTGCCAAAAAGTACATAGCTCTCCACTTTCAGGGCTGTTCACTATGAAGAGAATTTTTCTTTATGTTTATCTACAGGTTGTATTCCTTCTTATGCAATTAAAATATCTTCTTTCTGGTGTGTGATGCCTTAGGTTTTAACTTTCATATTTTTCAAATCCTGTACTGCCTAGTGTGTAACTCTGAAGTTTCATGTGGCCTGTTAACTACTGCTCTCTCATGCTGGTTAGACATAACAAACCCTCTCTAGGTTTGCTCTTCAAGGACGCCTTGATTGTCCCAGGCCCCGAAATATGTAAACTAAAAGCCTTTGAGAGGGAGGGCAAACTTGGGGTAATTACATCATTAACTGAGGTGATAATTGGAGAATTAACCCTGATATGCAAATGGACCAAACTTACAAAAGTGTAAAGAGCCCGTGACCCAGCGTCCATCTTGGGTGGATCCCCTGGTAGGCTTTACACTCCCGAGGTGTACCTCTGAAGGCCCTTCAAATAAATACCTACTTTTATTCTCTTCTTCTTGTCTAGCCTCTGTTTTCAGGTAGCAACTTCAAGGCATCATGACCAGTGACATGACCCAAGGGGATGGCATGAAGTTGTGTCAGGGGAGGTTTAGGTTGGATGTCAGGAAAAGGTTTTCCACCCAAAGGATGGTTGGGCACTGGCACAGGCTCCCCAGGGAAGTGGCCACAGCACCAGCCTGACAGAGTTCAGTAAGCATTTGGACAATGCTCTGAGGCACAGGGTGTGACTCTTGGGGCTGCCCTGTGCAGGGCCAGGAGTTGGACTTTGATGCCGGTTCCTTCCAACTCAGGGTATCCTGTAATTTTATGGAAATATGATACACAATTCCTTTATTTTTTAATCTCACTTTATCCAACTGAACACGGTGCACTAATATCTCCTCTCCAGTGATTTATTAACTTCAGCAGATTCCAGTGAAATGTGTGTCAGAGGCTGAAGACAAAGAACATGTTGGAGGTGTTCATGGCTGGTGAGCTTGCACACAACAGAAGTTAGAAGCAGTGGGCAAAGGCCTGTTCTTGCAGCTCCAGGTTATCTTCACTTGGGGACTGTAACCTGGGCAAATGTTACGAAACATTGGCCACGCTCAGCAGATTGTAGCCATAGCCACAGTTTCTGACTACAGGGCACTTGTAGTGGAAAGTGGTTCTTTACTGCCACTTCACAGTTAGCACAGCCTACTTCCCACTCCTTACTCCTGCCAGGGCTGAGCAGCCTTGCATTGCTTGCTTTCCTGAAGCAATGCATGATGTTGACTCCAGGTGAAGAGAGATAGTGCTTTCTGAAACGGCTTTCTTTTAATGGAAAATTAGTTCTGCACTGGACCTGGCTCTTTTTAATAGGAGGCTAATTTAACACAGCTCCAGTGACCTAACGCTTTAGAGAAAAGAAAAGCTTTTAAGGGCAGTTATGCATCACAGATTTTACTGACAACTATACATTCTGTCCTTCAAATAATAAAATGCATGCTAGCTTTAACTAAAACTTTAGCATTTTTAAAAACAGGTTACTTTTTCCTTATCTACCATGTTGATTTTTAAGCTTACCAAGGTATGTTTCTTTCTTTCAGACAGTGACTTAGCTGTTGAGATAAATAAGCTGTCTGGAGGGTCTTTAAATTGAAAATCCAGCATTTCTTCCTACTGTGTGACAGAAATTTCCAAGTTACTCTTTCATGAGTCACTTCTAAAGAACTTGATAACACAAAAGCTCTGGGACATACATGTTAGTAAAAGATAGGAAAAAAAAGTGCAACATTTCTGAAGTCCCACCCTCCACAGTATAGAAGCAGTGACTGCTCAAACCCCTTTGTATTTTTCCACCTGCACATTTAAGGATGTCCAAAAGATTAGGTACACAAAATAAAAAGCCCTGCAAGTGCTCAATTGTATTGAAGCACAGAGATTGAGCAACAGTTAAGATTCAGAACTAGCTGGCAGGGCAGGTTATGCCCTTCAAAAAGCTTAGGGATCATATCTGAAGATTATACAAATGTGCGTGACAAGGCAATGGAGCTGAATTAAGCACATATGGGATGACATCCAGTTTTGTGAGAACATGAACAAAGACATCCAGAAATAAACACCTTTCCAAAACACACAGGAAATAAATCCACTGCTCACGTGACAATGCCTTATTCATTTTAGTAAGCTGAAGAAAAGCCAAAGGTGGAAGGTGCAAATTAGCAAAACAGTAGTTCTAAAAGTTTGTGGGTTTAGAGCAAATATTAGAAGAATTTGAAGAGGAAAATAATATCCAAGGAGAGTACTCAATCAAGTATGAACACCCCTTTTTAAAGTAATGCCTTTTCTTCCTTTTAGGTCTCTGAAAATACCACAGCCAAACAAGGCAAACAAGAAGGAAAAAAGGACATCTTACACTACTTGAAGTAAAAATGCAGCAAAAGGGAATGAATATGAATCAAACACTTTATTATTTGCCTTTAGAATTGTCAGTAGTAGATGCTAACTGTTCCAGATGTTCCAGCTAACACAGCCACCTTCTTGCAAGAGAGACAATTAAGGTACACATTTCAAAGATGGGCCAAAGTTTGTACAGCTTTAGATTTGGAAGTCACTCTGAAGTCCATCTCTGCTTTTCAGAATAACCTGTGACAAGAAGAATGTGTGCTTACTCATAGCTTATTTTAAAATCCTCCTGCAGAATAAATGGGTACTTTACAATAATATGAACCAACACCAATAATAGTGCAGTGAACCTGTGATCTTCAGTGTGATCACACTGAAGTGTGATCAGTTTGAGCAATAAAAAGTTCTCTTTAAGTGAAAGAAATGCTGGAACTCTTCAAACTTCTCTGATGTTATCCTTAAGCTCTAAGGATTTTAAGAATGCCACATCCTGCACTCCTGCAGCTGGCAGTCACATTGCTCCAAGACTACCCTGAGCTCATGTGCCTTGTCATGCACACAGGTTTTTGGAATAACCATCGGTGTGGATCCCCTTGGACAGCTATACCCCTGTGCAGCATGCCAGCTTGCACTGCAAAACCCACCATCATTGTCAACTTCATGACCAAAAGCCTCTGACATGGGGCTGTTCAGAGAGGCTCTTTTCCACTCAAATAATTCAGATGCCCTTCTGCAGAGTCATGTCTAGAATCAAACACCACTGCTCCATAAGCAAACATAGGGTCAATGAGCATATATTATGACATTGGATATGTGGAAACCAAATCCAAGGCAAACTGGCTTGAATCCAGGAAATGGACAAGAAGGGGGAAAGTACACTAACCTGCAGCAGTACAGTGTTTGGGAAATTGCCACAACATGGATGCAGATGAACACTGCTGGGGTCCCTAACTTCAGGAATCTGAACTGAGGGGACTGAGGCTCAGTGGAAAGGGAACAAAACAACAGGATTACTTATGGCTTCTTGCTGTGACCTCCCCACTGCATGCAACTAAAAGGAAGTGCCCATTTCAACCAGAAGGTTTGACTTTCTGCCATATCCCCTTCGTATTTTCTGTTTCTTTCTTTTCAGGTTCCTTGAGCCATACCTTCTTTATTGCCTTTTTAATGCTTTACTACACAGGTTTAAAGATCTCTGGATGTATTCTGCTGCCCAGCGTTGCTGAGCAAGAGTTCTGGCAGTACCTAGAACTTTACAAAGCTTAGTGATGAAAGTCAGCTTTCCTAAGCACAGCAATGACACCTGGTGGTGAAACACACCAGTGTTTCCTGTTCTTCTAGAGCTTCTGTGCAGCTTCTTTCGAATGTTCTGTTCTTCAACATCATGGTGGCCCGTGAAGAAATCACTTTGAAGGTCTGTAAGTCCTGGTTAGACAAGCACGTCAGAGCTGATCTTCCCTGAGGACAGCAGGGTGAAGCAGAGAACTTCCCTGTGTGTTTTTCTACAGTTTCATTAACTTTGTACAGGTAAAGCTGGTTCCAAGAAGGATCTTTCCGTAAGAAGTGCCCTAGAACACTGCATCTAAATATTTCTGTTATCAGAAACAAATTCCTTGTCTTTTCTTATTCAAAAACAGTACAGTGATTTATCTCTGCTTCCAGTGTAATGCATTAGTGGGCCATGCCTGAAATACGCAAGTGACCATCTTGAAAATATTGATAACAATAGCCAGGTCTGTAGATTGAAAATTAAGAATAAATGTGCTTTCTCAAATAGCCTGCCACAAGCTAGAACACCAGAGTGCCAAACAGTGCTATAACTTGTATACACTATGTAAATCCAAGATGAAAAAAATTAAAAGTCCTCATCCTCACAATGAAGATTTTCTTCCTAATATCTAATCTAAACCCACCCTCTGTCAGTTAAAAGCCAGTCCCCCTTGTCCTATCAGTACTTGTCCTTGTAAAAAGTCCCTCTCCAGCTTTCCTGTAGGCCCCCTTCAGGTACTGGAAGGTGCTGCAAGGTCTCCCCAGAGCCTTCTCTTCTGGGCTGAACAGCTCCAGCTCTCTCAGCCTGTCTGCAGGAGAGGTGCTCCAGCTCTCTGAGCACCTTCATGCCCTCCTCTGGACTTGCTCAAACAGGTCCATGGGCTTCATATGCTGTGAACCCCAGGTCTGGATGCAGCACTCCAGGTGGGATCTCACCGGAGCAGAGCAGGAGGATCACCTCCCTTGAGCTGCTGGCCACACTTCTTGTGATGGGGGACAGGAAGACCAGGTGGGTGAGAGGAGCAATGTGTATGAACAGGCAGCAGCCACCGAGCTGTTGTGACCCTGCGAAGTTGGCACGAGCAGCCTTCGAACAGCAACATACCAGACCATGTTTTTCTTCTATTTTGCCATAGACAGGTAAGCTTCAGACTTAAACAGCTGAATTTAAAAACACCTGTATGTGTGTGGGTGTGTGTATCCAATTTCACTGGTAATGCTGTAAGACAGACTGTGTTTTAAGTTGCACAACAATTCCGTAAAATGCTTCAGAACCCTTTTCAGAACGTCTCTAAAAGCCCCCAGTTTGTCTAAGCCATCCGCTCCTGCACTCTCAAGCCTGAGTAGATGAGGCACATGTATGAAATGGTCTTAAAGAAACCTTGGACAGACTGAGGAGCCCTGGATCAGGTTTAATAGGTGCTACATGCATCAACATGCAGAACCTCAGCTGTAAAGGTGTAATTCCTTGCAATTTACACATTTCAGTTAGAGAATCAGTGTGATACATACTGGGTATACTTATGCTGCCTTTTTTGTTACAGAAATAAAACCAGCAATGCTTTTATGAAAAGGCTGATCTGGTTTCTGCAACAAAGCAACTAGTTTTGTAAAGCCTAAAAAAAGCCCCCATGGAACTTCAGCAACAAACCACAATCCATCCTTTTAACAGAAGAAACTTTTCTATTGGCCATTTAAAATGTGTAGAGAGACATGCACTAAGTGTCTTATACAGACCCGCACAGGGATGCCACTTGTAGTCTGCACTTGAAAGCAGTAACAACGAAGGAAGAAAAATGGGCACAAGGCAAGACATACTTGAATCAGCCCTCTGATTGCAGCTCAGCAGAGAGGAACACTTAGGATGCCGTCTGTGTCTTCATGCTCTTCAGCCAGCCTGTGGGAGAGCAGCACTTATTCAGGCACTGCACCTACCTGGCTAGTCCCTGGAGAAGGAAGGGATGCAGTAGGCTCACAGGGCTAAAGCTGATGCGCAGAAAAGACTCCACAACTCAGTAAAGTTGTAAAGTAGGTATGTTTATTCCAGCTGGGGTGAGTGGGGGGTAGCCCCTCCAAAGACACGAACACCCCTTCAATCTTCAGCTCAACATGTATCTGATCACACACTACATATGCATTAGATTACACAATACACTCATACATATTCATGACCTATCCCCGCTTTGTATTATAATGAGTTTCAAAGTAATTTCCATACTCTTGTGTCTGCGAAGTGCTGCCTGGTGGTCATGGGCCGAGGCCTCTGGGATGAAGCAAAAGTCTTCCTCAGATGAAGTAAGGACTCTTCCTGGGGGTGAACGTTTCACCCTACCTCCTTGTGCATGTTCTCTGTATTCCTGGTCCAGGTCTAAACTTCAAAGCTGGTTCGGGCTGGTTCCAGGGTCTGAAGCAGGATCTCTAGTCATGGTTGCTTCCCCTTCTCAATGGTCGCGCATCCTCCCTTCACTTTGGCAAGCACACTTAGCATTGTACAAACGAGCCCCATAGCAAACCATTCTTTTAACCCCTAAGTCCCTTGAATCAAAGTAAAGCCTCACTTCCAAGGTGTCCACTTCACTGCTTTGCCAAAGCACTGAAGTCAATTAGGAATAAGATGAATCAGAACATCCAGCTGAGACTAAGATTATGACTTGTTGTTTTAAAGGAAAAATATTTGATAGACAACACAATACATACAGGATCATGTGATTACACAGGAATACTGAATCTAAGTGACCTGTAAGGAAGAATTCCTGTCTCCTGGTGTTGTTCTGAGGCTGTGTGAGAAATTTTGCTACGAAGATGAAGAAATAATCTTAAGTGATAGTGTCACCCCAGTGTGCACCATGTGCCAGCCAAGGCACATGATTTGCACCTGTGCTAACACCCATCCCACTCAAGCTCAAGTATAAAGCACTGGTTTAACCCCACATTCATACTTCACCTACCAACTCCAGCTAACTAAACACGATACATGAATCAAGCAGTTCAGTTGCTTGTGATTGTCTGTTGAGATGCTCAGGAAAATCGGAATTTTTGTTTTGAGTGTTCATGCACACTTTGCAGCAGGCACTAGTGGTACAGGTTTTGGAGTTACAGGAACACCTGTCATTCATTGCTTTTAAGAGAACTTTGAGCAGAAATGGAGACAAGAATGCACACATTAAAATAGTAACTACTGATGCTCTTGGCATTTACATCCAACTTGGTATGTATAAAAAATAATATTAAAAAATTAAATTAAATGGCTTCCCTGGGAAAAAATAAATGTTGCATTTGCCATTAATGTCTTTTTTTTAAAAGCTATTATATTGATGTTTCAGGGTAAAAAACAGCATTTAACTTTACCCTTCATGCACAGAAACAGCTCTGGGACTACTGAGCACTGAGACAGTTCAGAATTATATGGGCAGCTGATGGTCTTTGAAGTGTAACTACTTCATGTCCCAGTTTTATCCCATGAACTGCATGTCTCATCTTTCCCATCATCCAATTCTGAAGCCTAGTTGCTCTCCGAGTCGTTGTCTTCATCTTCTTTTCCAGACAGAGCATGTTTGGGTGAATCACTGGCTTCTCCCAAAGGAACAGCCCCTTTCCTCTGTGGCAGGACACTGAAAAAGGCCTCCTTCCAGTCTCTCTTCTCCAGGTATGCAAGGATAATCTCAAACACTGCAACATCAAAAAAGCCCATCAGCTCTTTTACAGGGAGGTAAGTGAACTGCTGATAGCAACACACCCCCAAATCCATCTTTACAGAGGTTTATGTGCATTCTCTTGTGGCACCTTCAGAGCAGAGCTGAAGAAGTGCAGCCAGGAACAGACAAGGCAATTCTGCTACTGCTGCAGCCTGAAGCCAAGCATGCTCTGAACCTCCAGCTGCATGACAGTATTCCTCTCAGAGACTGAGAGAAAGGTCCTCCCCAAGACTTCAGGTCTCACCAGTGCCTTCTGTACAGGCACCAATGCTTTCATCTGTTTGACACGAATCCTGCTGTGGATGCACTTTAACAAAGATTTTGACCCCTCCTATAATTAGCTCTTTCTTTCTGTATAAAGCAACAGTTAAAGATCAAATTTTAGAAACATGTAAAATCTTACAAATACATGGGGTTTAATAAGTCCTGTAACATACTATATTCTCCTCCATGCTTAAATAGTCATTACTATCGTGCAAATGCCAACCTCATTAATCCACGGCACTTTAAGAAATTAAAGTTATCACTGAGCAATGTGTGACATAAAAAAATAAACTTGAAATAAAGCAAGGTTAAGATAAACTAAAGAACATGCAGTGGGGCACAATAGAGACTTTGACACCATGTCAAAAATTTCCATGAAGGTCTGAGCAGGCTCCATTTTGCATGAATTTTTGTTTAATGACACTGAAAGACAATCTAATGATAAAGCTGAAAGTTTACAAGGTGTGGGATTCAACATTTGGTTAAGCAATTGAATACTTCAATCACAACCAGGAAATCAGGTAAAAATACAGTTATGAAAGCTCAGCAGTTGGAGTACTGCTGACACCAACTGAGGAAAGTCTACAGGTACTGAGGCAGTTACTGCTGAACAAAGCCGTCCAAAGAGGCGAAAACATCACAAACACTCATCCTCCCTCGGCATAAAATACCTCCAGTACAATACAATATAATGTTGGAGAGTTTCCAACATTTTACTTATTTAAACAGTAAGCCTGGAAACAAGACCAGCATGGTAAGAAAGCCACAAGTAATCCTCAGACAAGCCAGCAGGATACAATGTGCACTTCTAAATGGCTAAGACACCATCATTTACATTTAACCATATCTATAATATTTAAAGGTCAGGGCAATTTGTGTATTCTGAAGGCAACTAAATTCAAGAAATATCAACATAATAAAACAAGGTTTAGGTATCTGCACTACAGTGACTGTGACTATCACAGGTATATTCTAAAATAATGCAATTATTTTATGATTTAGAACTCACCATGATTGACAGCTAACACCTTCCGACTGTTCATTTTGACAAAGTTTCCAAGTGGGAGCTGTGCATGACCAATTCCCTGCTCTACAGCTTTTTTGTAAGTAATTCCCTGGGGAAAAGATACCAAAACAAGTGGATTGAGAATCACCATTCAGATGAGCCCATACTGATTTACTACAAGTTACCATTTTCTGGCAAGAGTTTCACCTGTGCTGCCGCTGCCATGATGTTGCTTTAGAAGTTGGTTACAAAAAGAAACTTACCCTGGTTAGACAGCACCTGCCTCAAGGGCTACTCCCTCTGGAAAACTCACTATTTTCTCTATATGTCACACTGTGACCTGTGGTCAAAAGGACTGTAAATGAAACCTATTCATGCAGCTGCAGTTCTAGAACCACCAGCCATAGCCTGTTTTAAAGGTGAACTTATGTTAAAGTACAAAGTTATTCAGGTTGTAGTCACACAATATTTTTTCACAGGAAGAGTAAAGGATAAAAAATCTCTACAACACAAGCCACTGTTATCACCACAAGCTTTTTTCACATTTCTTCAGCATTTTTTGGAATTCTTTTTTGAAGAAGTTTTCTCGTTATTAATGATGTTAGTTTACACAGGAACAGCACTAATGTCAAATAAGGTGCCAAAAAAAAAAAAGAGCTGCAAAGAAACAGACCCAGTTTACCTTGTGGTGATTGTGATCCACCAGTCCTCCAATCACATAGGCTTTCTTCTCATCAAGCTCTCTGAGAATGTCTGGGGAATCTGAGGTAAGATATACTAGGTCTTCTTTCTTTATTAGCTCACTATAGTGCTCTGTTCTAATTTGGATATCCTCAAAAAAAGGTAGTTAAAAGAAATTACATTCAACTGATGAATTGCTGGCCAAGCTTTACAGACCCAAGATGGGACTGGCAAAAAAAATCCAAGAGGGTCATTCCACATTCCCCCTTCATGTTCAAATATGTAGCACAGTGCAGATTAATTTTCTGTGCAAACAATCCAGTCCCTACAGCACTGATTTGTAAACATCAACAGGAAATTTTCTGAAACCCCAAAAGAACTTTACAAATCCTTAAGTTCTTGTGATTCCCTTCAAACGTTACCATATTTCTCCTATGGATCCAAATAATTTTCATGTCCACTAAAAAAAGTGAACCCAGAAGCAAATGCTTAGTTAACATTAATTGTTCAGTAAGAGAGGTTTATGCTATGCTGTCATGATGCAGCTATTGCACAAGAACTGCTAGAAACAGGACTGCTTTTATTTATTCTAAGTGCTCTTCCTTTGAAGTTGTTGGAATAGTGGCTTAACAGGGAGTCACAAGGAAAACCAACATGAGTTTGACCATAAGAGAAGCTACTTCTCTCAATAACACTTCAGTGCTGAGGCAATGTGATGGATGTGATACAAGAGAATCACATCATGACTTGAAAGTCTTATTTTGGACAAGAAAAAAAGAGCACTGTCAAGACAGACAACTTCTGGAACTGCATAACTCAAGGAGTCCTGCTTAGTCTATCAAGCATGGAATTTGTTCAATAAAAACAAGTGAAAATAGATCTGTGTGAAGTTTTTCAAGCAAAAATCAAATCTAGATTCAAAAGAAGCAGTCTCTGGCTTATTTAAGTTAAATCAATTAAAAGGAGAAAAAAGCTACACTTTCAAATATGCTATTGCTCTCATGTATTAGAAAAACCCAAGTGGAAAAAAACCCATGTTCTTCACAACTAATAATACAGTTAACAACTACAATCAAGATTTTAACTTTTTACAGAAATACTCAATTATTCACCTTCCAATTCACCCATCCTTTGTCATTTTCGTTCATGTTGGTCTTCAACTGTCCCCCATGGCTGGTCAAGTAAAACTTCAAACAGAACAAACAAGAGGTACAAAATACAGAAATGTTAACTTTCCACAATCTGTTTCCTCTCTTGCTACCCTTAACTGTCAGCTAAAGCTCTTAATATTTTTTAGATGGAAGGGGTACTAGGACCATATTCATATAGTTAGTGATACATTTAAAAGACAAATTTGCACTTAGAGTGACTTTTTAAAAAAAAATCTGCCACAGCTATAACTGACAGTATCAACAGTGGCACCCCTGGATCCGGCACTTTTCATCTGCATGCACATACCGTTCCATATATGCAGGTATATTAACAATGTGGGTGCTACAACAGAAGTGATTTTCTTATGGAAGAGGCAGCTTAAATATTTTGTTTCCTACTACAGTTCTCATGTTTGGTACTTGGCAACAGTCAGTGTTCAGTTTGTTCAAGCATACCTGCACAGGATGAAATGCCTTGCGGTTTTCTGCGTAACACCTCTGAATCTGCTTGTGAAGCTTCTTAACATCCTGTACACAACACAATTTGGTTTTACTTAGTCCTTCATTACAGACCATCACAGAATGCTTTACCATGAACCAGTCAGAAGCTAAAGAGAGAAAAATGAAGCTTTTAACTGGCAAAAGTGAAAGTATGGGCATCAGATCCTGAGAGAAAAAACAGCCACTGTGAAGAGATTATGCTGACAAGGAGACACACACGTCTTCCACACAAGTCTATTTAGACATCTCTATGCATGTGCTTGATTTACATTATTCTAGGAAAAAAAAACATCACAGGGATTTAATTAACATACAAAATTAATCTGAGTAATCAAGCAGGTTTATCACTGTGACAATACTCATTCTTTAACCCATGGGAAAATCCTGATACAGAGTTTATATTTAAGAAAATTAAACATGCCTAGTTAATCTGAAGTTCCTTTTACCTTTAACACCATCAGGTCATCAAAGCTGCAGTCCACAATGAGGCGAAGCGTGCTAGGAACAACTTCCCTGCGCATGCACTTTCTGTCATTCCCCTCACTACTGGAATCCAATTTTGACTGACGCTCTAGTTTTCTCTTCTGGCGTTTTTCTTTTCGTTTCTGCCTAAGTAAACAAACAAATTGGTCCTCAAAAAGTGCTGCCAAGTCTGCTGAGGTACCATGTTATGCACATAAATGCAGACTTCTAGGTCCAAAGTGGTTGTCCTGTGACTGTGATAGTTTAAACTTGGCCTATTGCCTGCATTTGTGCTACACTGACACCAGCACAAAACACACGCTCATCTTTGTGAAGTTCTGTAAATACCTACAAAGACAGACATCTGACACAAATTCAATTAACTCAGTACTGGGAGTCTCACAGATTTAAGGGTGCTCTCAGTCAAGTCTCGTAACAGAACTAACCCAAAAGATTGACAAAATCACAGTATCAGAATGAGGAAAGCAATTTACATCCTGTTTCATTGAACAGTTTTTCAAAAGGCTTCTGAAGAAATTGTTCCATCCTCCTGTATTCCTGCTAGGAGCAGGCACTTGGGAGATCAAATTTCAGAGACAGCAACAACCACTGTCTTGGGAAGGAGCACCTGGCAGTCAGCTGGAGAGGAATAAACCACCATCAACACATTTGCAGATACACTTTCTCTCAACACAATGAAACAGAAGCTCATCGTCTTTCCAAGCTGCTCCAACAGATTACAAATCAACATAACTTGTAGCACAGCACTTCATGTGTCAAATGCGGTTGCTTTTATTCAATGTCTTTTTAAGATTCTGAAGTCTGACAGCACCAGGGAAAGAGGCGCAGCCCATTCAGAAAGGAACAAGGCCACACGTTTTCTCTCCCTTCTGACAAATCAAAAACATGCACGTTTGAATCCCTCCTGACATCCTCTTCAAGCCGAGGAACAATTCTAGTATGAGGAGGGGATGCTTACCTTTACAGCCTCTTCAATTGCAGACGAAGTAGCCTGGGGCTACTGCTTTAAACCTGGTGTGGGAGAAAACTGGTTCAACTGCCTTGATTTGCTGAAGCAATTCACAAAGAAATTCTGCTGACACGTCGTTATTATAAGCACTAAACATTACATGTGAACCACGCGAAGCTGCATTGCAAACCATACCTCCGTAGATCTTTCTGTTCTTCCCACTGCTTCTGCTTCAGCAGCTTCTTCCTTTGCCTCTTGGACATGGACTCAAGGCATTCTTCCTTGCCCGAGCCTGTCTCCAGTCTCTCTACTGGATTGTCACTTGCCTTTGCCTTTCCTTCCACATCAGGATCTTCAGGGAACAGGGTATTTTCCATTGGCACCTCTGGCCTGTCTGTGGGCGTTTCGGATGACATTAGCTTTTGGCCGGGTTTTCTGACTTGCTTCTCAGCACATGCTGGATATTTCATTAAAAACAAGTTTTCTGCTCACCAGTTCTCTAGGAAACAAAGTGATATGAGTGTCATTAACAAGAAGCTCAACTAGAATACCACTCAACGCCTACTATAAGCCTGAATAAAGAGTAATATGAGAAGGCCTTTTTTGTTTAAAGCCTCTGCAAATAGTAATAAAAAACACTAGAGAGATTATAACCTATATTCTGATAGTTTAAAACTCTGCCTGTTAGATTTGCAGGTATTGAATAGTTTCTAATTAAAAACTTCATGAAAGAACAACAGAATAAAAGTAGGGAATCATACTGAATCAAATGTAATAGGAAAAAAAAGCATTAGCAGTGTATGTGCACAAACACAAAAAAATTGAAGAGGTATCTTGTGATACAACTATGGCAGCCTGTTAGAGAAATTTAATTTTAAAGTCACTAAAGCCATTTGGGGGAAAAAAAAAGAAGCGTGAACGAGCTGTACTCCTTCAAAATTAATTTTTATTTCTTCTGAAAACAGAAGACACTGGACAGTGATAGACAGCAGACACTGTCAGTGGACAAACACAGCAAGTAACAGGATGAACAAATTAAACTGTTAGTCAGCAAAACACTCTCGATTCAAATCAATTACAATTATAACCTCTTCTTTCCACTGGCAAGCACAATTGTTCCACACTAGCAGCTCCCCTGTGGTCGACGCCCACAAAATTCCCCAAGGACAACTTCAACGGAGAGCACTCCGTATACAACAGGCAGGGAACAGCAGGCCCCTAGCTTCCTGCAGTGACAAGAGAGACAGGAAACACACAGGACACCAGAAAACCAGCGGACTTTCTGCTGGTACATCCCGATTTCCCTGTCTGAGGGCGTTCACACACCGAACCCTGCGTGCGTGTATATAGGCCCTCAGACACATATATATATATGCACGCACGGACGCACACGTGTATCTATACACAGACGCGCCATAAGCCCCTCATGACTGTACAGGGCCAGCCGCAGGCACCGCGGAGGGCCGTGTCCCGCCCCGCAGGCGGCGGCCGGGCTGCGCGGGGCCGGGCTGCGGGGGCCCCTGGGCGCCGCCATGTTCCCCCCCGCCCCCGCCCGGCCGCAACANNCGGCCACGTGACGCCGCGGGGCAGGGCGCCCCCCAGCGGCAGGTGGTGTCAGGGAGCACACCGCCAGCCGCGGTTTTGGGGGCTCCGTGGGAATAAAAGGCAGCGAAAAGAGAAGAAAACCTTATTTTTATCTGATAGTTCTGATGGCACCGCTGAGTTCACGCAGGGGCCAGCGAAGTATTTTTAACTGGTGGCATTCCTCAGGGCAGATTTGTAGCTGCAGAGGTCCGCCGGCAGTGCCGTGCTCCCTCCGCCCCCTCAGGAGAGGTACGCGCCTTCGTGCTTCCTATTTTTAAAGGCCACCGACAATTAGCTTTTTAAACTCCGGTGTCAATACCCAGCGAAGGGCAGCGCTCTTTCGCCGCCAGATAACTTCATGAAAGAATGCTGCCCTATTGCAGGAGTCGGTTCTGGAGGCTCGGATTATATTCTATGGGAACAATATATTTTGGGCAGCCTGAGTATGTAGATGTCTGTTTGCCCCTGGTTAACGAGGCACACAAAGTTAGCAAACACACGAGCGTGCGCTACCATGATCCCCTTTTCATGTACATCAGTGTTTATCTCAGGTTTCATTGGTGCCAGATATACACACTCGTACAGTTTTAGTGCTGGTTTCAGGTTCACTACAGCTGTGTTGCACTCACAAAGCTGTGCGGTGTCACTATAGTGAGACACTGACCTTTCGACTGCTGCTGGAATTTAATATTTGCTGCAGTATTTGATCTAATTTGTGATTCCTATTCAGTGCATTACTTTAAGAATAGCTAGATTTGCATTTGCTGGGGTCTATTTAAAACCTCACTCACGTTACTATTAATATCTAGCTTGACACACCAGCATCACACAAGTCCACATGCTCCAGTCTCCCTATGGAGAATCCTTTGGTTTTTTTTGGTCATTGAAAGGCAGCAGATGAGTTACCGATAGAAGCCCATTTTTTAAAAAAAGCAAAAGATACCTGACAAAGTCACATAAAATTCAGATGTGCTTTTTCCTAGAATGAAGAAACTGCTTACGCAGTTTGTTTTTCTCACAGTGCACTCTGCAAAGTGTCAGTATTGCTCATCCAGACCTCTGTGTCCTCAGACACCAACACAAGGTAATGCAATGTTTTCTGAACTCTGCCAAGTGCCAAGCGGTGACAAAGAGAAGTGAAGACCTGAGCAGTTTCAAATATTGAGAAAGAGCTGCCTGTCTGAATGTCATTATTTTGACAGAGCCTTAACATGACTTTTTCAAGATGCTGATCCAAATGGTAAGTCACCCCCCACCAGCCACAGAAAGAACTAAATACTCCACAACTTAAGGCTGTGGCTCAAGAGGCAGAGTATGGAGGAGGAAAAAATATCAGGGGAGGCTCAGGTGTGGACAGTGGCATTACTCCCTGTGGGCTGGGTGTGGCTGCAGCACTCTTGAGGAGGGCTTAGGGTGCCATAGGACTTTGGCCAGTGGCTTGGATGGGCATCTCTGACACCCTGCCCCCTGTGGCAGAAACAGGGGGGTCTTATTCAACCAGACACTGGGAGCTGGTGGCACATGGGCACCAGCTGAAGGGTGAAGATGCACTTGGGTACTTTGGTGCTCACACCTGAAGGTTTGAGTTGAAAAGCAAGATCTGCATGCTGTTGCTTGAGAAGAGAAGGCAGAAAGAAACATTTTGTTGACCTCAAAACATTGGAGGAAATCTCATTAGTTTTATTAGGTTGTATAAAGATATGAGCCCTATAGTTTGGACTCTGGAAAATGTACAGCAGGAGGAATACTTTGACCCTAGTCCGTATGCCAGCATGGCATCTGTGAAGGGCTCATGGTGTGGACTTTGGTGGGCACAGTGGTGGTTTTGCTGGTGTAATCTGACTGAGATGAAGTCACTGCTGGTTAAATTTGGCAATAACTGAGATGAGGCTCAGGCCTCCTGTTTCTAAGACGTCTGAAGAGCACAGCAAGTATGTGTTACCAGTATGCCTGTGGGTGTGTAAATGTGTGTGCACATGGAAATGTATGTACAAAATTTCTTTCCATGGCAGTTACGTCCTTAGTTCTGTAATTGGCACTGCTACAGTGGTGTCTAAAGAGAGATGTGGATTTACATCAGCAGGGGATCTGGCCAGAGATATTCTAAGAGAGGCCTTTTAAAAAAAATATATTTTATTTGAAGGAAGAAATAAATTTTTTGTGTCCCAAGAGCATAGAAAGAGGACAATTGCTCTTGTCCACATTTGAGACCGAGATCAACTCCTACTTCTGAGTAAAGTGTCAGTGCTGCTTTTCCAAAGTAGGATCCATATCTCTGGTCTTTCTCTAGATGGAGTAAGTTTTACACCAAGATAGTGTCCTTATTTTTTTTCAAAACAGCACAGAAACCCTGGCAAGGTCCTTGTTTACTAAATGCAGCAAAAGGACTACTCTGCCTCAGTCCCTTGAATTTTGGAGCATGTCACAGCCTGTGCTGGGAAAGCAGCACAACCAACCACAAATGGGGAAGAAGCAATAGCAGACCCCTGGGGCTTCCTAATCTGCTCCCTCCCACGTGTGCACACACACAAACAAAATACAGGAAGAGGGCCAGGGGGAACTTCCACAAGGTGCAGATGAGCATGGGGGAGAAGCAGTGGCATGGGCCTGTTATTTCCCACTGCTGGGAAGTGATTGACATCCACATTGACATCCACAGTCTTCTCTTTTACCACAAGAAAACAGAGGAGGCATTTATACCACTCAAGGTGAAGGCTGTTCTCACTTTACCATCCCTTACAGAGGATATGGTGGCAGAAATGGCCCTCTGGGAGCATCTAAATGGAGCCTGGGGTGGCACTTGCTGGGTGTTCATAGATTGCAGTCACGTGAAAGCAACCTGTGGAAGTGGAGTGGAAGACTGATGATGGCTCACTTGTGTGTTTTCTTTACAAGCAGGAGCAGATCCTCTCTCCTCACAGAGCTGGGAAGGCTTTGTATGCTGGGGGAGAGGCATGCAGCCTCACAGGCTGTGTGCCAGGGTGTGCCAAGAAACACTGGGGGTTGGCCTGCTGCCCCACTGACACCTGAGGGGCAGCCAGAGGACATCCTTTAACCAGCCCTGTGGCCATGAGCTTAGTGTGAGAGGGCCTGGCATTTACAGTCAGAGGACACAGGAAAGCATGTGGGTTAGTCAGCCAGGGCCTTTTTGAGGGAGGTGGTGAAGTAAGACAAGAAAAGGGGAAAGGGCTTGGTTTGCCCTGCTCCCAGAGCTTACCAAGCAGGTACCCTTCACTGAGATGGGACAAAATGTCTTGTTTTATCTCATCTTTCAGTCTCTAACCTCTACCGCTGCAATGATGTAAGATGGGAGCTGGGGCTGCTGAAAGAAAGAACACTGATTTAGTATGGTACAATGTAGCAGGTACTGACATCACATCTGTAATGAAGTAGGATCAGTTTTTGGGATGGCACTGATAAATCCCATGTACTTCTGCTTCCAGGAAGACCCTTAAAAAACATCTGCTTCTGCAGTTGCTCACAGAGATGATGTCAGATGATGCAAGACAGTGGAGGCAGTGGTCAGGATCCAGCCCCTGGCAGCAACAGACCCGATCACCCTTTCGTTCAGAGAGAGGAGTGGTGCCAGGATCTCCTGATTCTTCCAGCACTGGAGGTGAGCTCTGCTGCTCAGAAATGGGTTTGTGTGGGCTCTGTATTCAAAAACGAAAGCCGAGGTGATCGATAAAATGGGGTAGAAACCACCAGTTACCTTAGTTCTTAATAATTAACTGGAAGTCCTTTCATGAACTTAGTACCTGAGTGTGGAATTTGGAATCTGACCTTTACTACATCTAGATAAACAGTGAGGCCAAGCCTGTGGTTCTCTCTGCAAGCTCCACTCTCAGCTCACTTCTTGGAGGTTCTCACACTTCATGCTGCAGTCAGGAGCTCAGCGGGGTCCAACATGATTGTTCTTACCGTGCTGTTCCTTTGCATCATTTCCACGTACTCAGCCTCTGTTAAAGGTAGGTCTGTACTGGGCTTCATTCAGCTTCTGCCTCAGCAGAGGCATATAACAAGTGTGTGTATGCAGATCTGTTTTGCCTCAAAAATTATCAGCTTTACTCAGACATGCTTGAGTAATATAAGATGCATTTAGTAGTTGGGTTTAAGTGCTTGTGGCATTCTTCTCAGCAGAGGTGATGGAGGAGACAATGTTTTCAAGTGCACAGGGCCAGTGGTGTGACCAGGAGATCAGGGATCTTGACCTTGCTTAATCAGGACATACTGTGGGGGCACCAACTTGAAAGGGACTTTTCACATGCTCAGAAGTTAAACACACAGAGTGCTCTGGTGGAGCAGAGCCAGGAAGTGCTCAGGGCTCTCCAGATTTCAGCTTCTGAGCAATTGACTCAGCTACCACCGAAGTCAGTAAGAAGCATCCCGTTAATTTCATGAGACGCTTGCTCTGCAGTAAGTCTTGAAAATCTGGATGTCTGCAGAAGCCCTGTGAGCAGAGCTTTACTCAGGTGTCCTGACAAAGTCAAGGATATGAAGTCTTGGAGACTGTCTGCTTCAGCAGTGCCAGTATATGAAGCAGAGAAAGGTGTCTTTAGTAGTGACTCTTCAAGTACAACCTCACATTAAATTTAGGGGAACAGCAACCTTATAACATGAGCTGAGTTTTTAGTTTAATGACGATGCCTTCATCATGATGAGAAGCAGGGGGACACGCCATCCTGGGTTAATTTGTTAAAAACGCTGTAGAGGTGCGCTCATGGATGTCACCTCCTGCTTCCTGCAGGGAATCCAGGACACTGTGTAAGCGCAGAGCAGCAATCTCCCTTCCTCCCTGCCTCTGTACGCCCTCATTACAGGAGTTACAAAGGAGAGAAGTTTGCAGGCAGTGCCTTTACCTGTGAGTTTATTTCACGAGACTGCCAAGTTCAGTTTATGGCTAGGTACCAGTGTGCCCCATTTCTGGTGTCAGGTCTTCACAGCTTCCGCTTAATATCAATTAAGCAAAGCTTTTTGATGTGAAGTAATATTTGCTTGTCACATCGCCAGGATACTGAGCAAGCATTCTCTCTTTAATTAGTCATCCCTTCAGCTCTGCCAGATTTCATCTCTCTCTTGTACAGAGAGACTGAAAGCTAAATTACTGGCCCAAAGGCCACACTTTCTCTCAGTGTGGGAGCTGGGGATTAGGATTAGTGTTTTACCTTTTCATTAGGCCATGCTGCCTTTTGGAAATAGTGGAACATTATTCAATTCAGTTCAGGTAGGCCAGCATACATAAAACTCTCCTACTGCAGTTCCACTTGAAAAATATTTTCAAATAAGCGGATGGGGTTTGCTTTTTAAGGCTATGTGGTATTGGAGACAGTGGCAAATATGATTTATGAAGGTAGAGCTAGCAAGTAGTTAGAGACACACATGCTGTGCATGCCATATGTATTAATAAAAGGCACAGGACTTGACAGCTGTCTCTACTCGTGCAGTGTAACCTTCTGTATTATACAGTATCATGATTTAATTATAGACTTGGCATGTTACCCTTAATGACAGACAGTTAACATTACTAGTCAAACTATGTGTTATGCACTCCACCTTGGAAGCAGCACTTCTGACCCCAAGAGAGCATGGCTGGGCCGATGGCAGTCTGTGTGTCCGTCTCTCCTCCCTTCTCAGGCAGTGGGATGCTTGCCATCAGCTGAAATGTCAATGGCTGCCCAGGCAGCAAGGGCTCCAGTGCTGTGCTGAATACAAAGGAAGGAGTTTCTAAAAGGAGGGCTTTTTATTAAGTAAAGTGTCTGTCAGAAAGGTGTTGGAATATTCCTTTTAAAATAGTACTGGTGTTTTCTTCGTGAAAGTTGGCATGAAAATTTAGTTGTGCTGTTTTGAATACTGGTTCTGGTCAGTGACCCTGTATCTCTGTTTTTTATCTGTCAAGATCCCCCTTGCCTCTCAGCCTGACCACGCTATTCAGTTGTCTTTCGTGGCTTCCCCATTCCATCGGGATAAATGCTAACTCTTTGAGACTGATAACTTTGAGACTGATTGAGCTTTCAATACTGCCTCATCCCTGCTGCTTCTCTTGTCATGATCCGCTGTTGGCCTACCCTTTCCCAGTCTGGCAACTAAAAGTATCTTCTGCCCTGGCTCCTGCAGTGTTTTCTATGTGTGAAATGGTAAAAGCTTTCAAACCCTAATATTCTTCTAGCTCCCAGGAATACTTAGCAATTATTCTTTTCTTCCACTTGCAGGAAGCTGCTGCATCATTTGCTCATCTGTTTCCTTTAGAGTGGAACAGCTCTTTTGTATGTGGGGAGTAAATGCTAAAAGGGAGAAGAGGGAAGGAGCTCTTACAAAAGGAACAAAAAACCATGTATGTGTTCAGTTGTGGGGAAAGGAATAGGGTAGGTGAAAGGTGCTTTTAACTGAAAATAGGGAGGGAGCAAAACCACAACATCTACCAGCTTAACTAATAAGACACTTGTCGATGAGCACCCAGATAATTTCTCTTGGATGTGCTATTCCCCCCCTTTTTTTCTTTAAATGGTACAGTGTTTCGAATGCACCTAGTGAGTGGTATTCCTACAATCTCAGCCTAAGTCCTTTGCACTTCGGTTTCTGATGCAAATGAAGGGCATTTTGAACCAGGAAACAGCTGGCTCCAAGGGACTGCAGGGGACCAGGGGTGTCCCTGAAAGGCCCAGCCACCTCTGAGCAGGCACTGAGCACCCTCCTCTCTCAAGGGCAAGGTAGCTTCAAAGCTGGGAGGAGTGGGGGGAATTGGGGAAGTGGCTAGGAAATTCACGGTAAACCTTCAGGAAGGGTTGTATGTCCCTTGCTGACTTTGTTTTGAAACAGACACACAAGACATGTAAAACCAGAGAAGCCCCACTGTGCCAACATGAATCCTTCAGCCTCCTTGGAAGAAAAATCGATAGTTACAGCTTTGGCCTCTCACATGTGAACAGGCTGCTCCTGCTGGGATCACCAAACTTGCTGTACCACATCCCCAGCTGGCATAAAGTATAAGTCCATTTAGTTCTGTAGCTTTGCCAGCTTACACAACTTGCAGACCAAACTTGGTGGAGTGTCTGTTTTGCTCAGGGAGAAGTTCTTTGAAGCTGACCATAATCCACTGCCATGGTATCTGAGTGAACAGGGGAAGGAAGTGAGAAAAATCTTAATGAAACAGGGCTTTTGGACTCTGTGAGAACTGCAGAATATATCCATCCAGCCATGATGGAACTACCCTGTGCACCCACCTAACTGGGTTTTAAAATATGAAAGTGAAATAAGACTGGTTTTCCTTTTTATCAGTGCAGTGCTTTGAAATTTATTTGAGTGAGTCATGTAAAACAGGGAGATATAACATAAATCAAGATAGCCTGATGAATCTCTGCAGGGGACTTTGAAGACACTGATTGCATTACAGCATGCTTAAGAATTTGTCTGAGATGTTGTGAGCGATTTTTCTTCTCCGCCCCGTTCCCCTCACTTGTCATAAGACTGAGATGCATCTCCCTGAGGACAGCACTTTGTGTTTCCTAGATTAACTCTGTTGTGAACTTGTTTCTGCTCTGTACCTCCTGAACTCCATGAAGAAATTCCCAGTGGATTCAGCGGTGCAGCATTTGGGTGTGTGAGGCCAGTGCTGTGCTGCTTACAGATAGCACCTAAGGTCACTGTATGTGTATTTGCTTTGAGAATGTTAAGAGCACTTTGTGTACAGCCAGCTTCTTTTTCCTCCCCTTCCCTTTTATATTCCTTAAAATATATCAACAGCAGAGACACACCTGCAGGGACAACTATTGATTTTAAAGAACAAGAGCTTAATTATTTAATTTAAAAAAATACATTCTTAATGTTTTCATTACATTCGTGTCACCCTTGGGCAAGACTCTCAATGGAAAGATTCCAAATATATGTGCAGGAGATGCAGAGAACGATTTCTGTTGGCTCCAACAAATTACATCAGTGCATTTCACATTGCTAAGCACACAAATTGCATGATATATTACAGTATTTTGAGTTGTAAATAATTTTGGATTAATTTGTAATGCTAACATAGCTGAAGAAAAGAACCTGACAGTCTTTAAGTGAAGAGCTAGAACAAATTATTTTGTGACCATTCTTATGTTACATATGTAAGATAAGTGTCAGCTTAATCAGAAAAAAACCCAGCTGCTTCAGTGGGACAGCCTCTGTGATCAAAAGTGGCAGGGTCAGTCCCATAAATCTTTTGTTTGTAATTAAATGTTTAATTTTTCTAAAGGTGTTTCTTAGAGAAAATGATAGACTATGTGTTAGTCAGTTTTAAAACGCTGTTTGTTTTTGCTTTCCAAACAGGGCACACTACTGGACCAAGCCTAAATAATGACAAGCTATATAAGTTTGCTTACTCAGCTGAAGTCTATGTTGATCGGGTGAAAGCATCACTGCAGAAAAGTGCAGGATATCGGATTTCTTCTGGTGTGGATGTCAACCTCTTATGGAGAAATCCTGACAATGACGATGACCAGCTGATCAAAATTACGGTAATTAATGCCATCAGACGCGTTAAAACATACACAATATTTTCTGCACTTATCTAGCTGCTAAGCTAATCTCAGAGAACTCACTTTCAGAACACGAGCTAAACCTTTTGTTCTCTAGTCTCATCAACTGTTGAGACTAAACCTAGCTGTTTTGAGGAGCTGATTCCTATAGAATAAGATTTCACAAGTATGTATCTGACAGCATAAGCCAGAACTTCAGAATATCTCCTATGTTTTGCAGTTGCTTCATACAGCACCTATAGCTTCAAACAACTGCTGAACAAGCCCTTACGCAAGGGGCAGTATGTTGTCTGAAGCCCTCACTTCTAGCTACAGATCATGACATTTGCCAAATAGAAGCTGGGTTTGGCACTTAGCTTTATGGGGAGGTTTTCTGGCACTTATTTCCCCAATGGAGAGTGCTGGCTTCTTTTGTAAACATAGACATAGTAATCATGGAAGATTGATGATCAGAACCAGAAATGAAGAAATAAAGAACATTTATTATGTGGTTTAGTCTATCTAGCCTACCCCAGGCCAATTCTACACTGCTGTCTACATTAATTTTCTCTGCTTTTACTTTGCTAGATAAAAGATGTTCAGGTTGAAAATGTGAATGAACGTCCAGCTGCTAAAAACATCTTCAAAGGAAAAAGCACAGAGAAGACCATTGGGAAAGAGTATCTGGAAGCTTTACAGAGGCCCATAGTGGTTGAACTAGTCCGTGGAAAAGTAAGATCCTGTCTTTTAAAATTCAGTCCTTGAGGAAACATGACACACTTCTTTTGTAACAGACTTGAAGAATTTACCACTTCACTCTTCACTCAGTGTTTCTAATAAGCCATTGTGTCCTGTCAGTCTATGTGAAATACAATAATTTAGAACAGGCTGTTATTACCTGTACAAGGGGCCCTTCTAGCCCAAGCCTGTTGTGTGTTGAGAACACCACACAGTGGGGAAGTAAAGAGCAGATTGTCCACAAATATATAGGTACACATGTGGATATATGCACAATTGCTATGTGGGATTTGTGCCATCGATTTCAGTGAGGGCAGAATTTTGTCCAAGATCTGAAGGCAGAAAAGGAGATACAGTTTGTCATGAGGGATGTTATACTGAGTCTGTGAGGAACAGTGTTAATCACTTTAAACCGTTATCAAGTATTTTACCAGGACTGCTTTTCCCAGCTCTTTGGTTTGCTTATTTACTTATGTGTCACCTGCAGTTTCAATGGTCTCAGGTTAATGAGCTTGATGCTGAAAGAGCCACAGCTTTACAGGTTTTCCCCCACTGGGAAACTGTTTCCAAAAATCAGAAGAGAAGGGTCAGAGAGCAGGTGTGTCTCAACATGAGCCTGGGTTTTATAGCCTTCCCTGAAAGAACACCAAAGCACTGTCCCAGCACAGGAGCACCCATGTCCATTTGTAGCTCTCAGGGTCCACATTTTGCTGAGAAGGGGATTGAAGTACA
Source organism: Oriolus oriolus (assembly GCA_013400235.1). Lineage (NCBI taxonomy): Eukaryota > Metazoa > Chordata > Aves > Passeriformes > Corvidae > Oriolus > Oriolus oriolus. The sequence goes on along the minus strand of VXBT01000870.1, from coordinate 129,177 downwards.
TCCATCTCACCCTCTTTTTCCCTGCAGAGCTGCTTATGTGTCCCCTTGCAGTCACCCTGCTGTTCTGGCCGAGGAGTGGTGAGGCTCGAGCCATGGCTGCTCCTGCTTCCTGTCCCTGGTCCTTCACCCTCCTGTTGCTTGTGGCATTAGGCCAAGAGCCCCATTTTCCCCTCTGCAGCCCAAGCAATGCTCGGCAGGTGGGATATGGGCAGAGAGGCTGTGAGAAAGGAGGAAGGTTGAAGGTCACACTCCCTTTTGCCTTCTGCAGAGCGGAGTGAGGGCTGTGACACTCTATCCCAGCAGGATCTTTACCTCCTGCTGTAAATAGGCACTGAGCACATACCCTGGCCGCCAGCTCAGCCTGCTGAATTGCAGCTGCTATCAGATGTGCTCAGTAACTTTCAGACTCAGCCTTGTCATCAGTTTTACACAACATAAAAAGAAATGGGACAGCACTGGCTGTGAACTGTACACATCCCTAAATGAGAACAGAGGTACCAGAAGAACACAGTCAGAATGGATCTGCTCCTCATACATTACACACTTTCACATGCTAAGGCTAAGATTTAGTATTAAGAACTTGGGCTTTTTCTCAGGTAGTAGAGTCTACACACTCCTTTTATGATTTCTTTGTGGTGTGATACTTTCATCCCTGGCACAGTAAGTTCACTTTTCAGGGTTGCCCCGAGATAACGCAGTGACTGTACTTACAGTTCCAGAAAAAGGGGCACTTTCAAAGCACCTTGAATGCAAAGTGGAGGTGCAAAGTCTTGTTACCAGAGGATAGGCTCAAGTGCAACAGTTGACCCATGAAGTGCAAAGGTTGTGATATGTTTGACACGTCATTTAAGTCATTCTGTGATTTATCTATGATTCATCCTGAGTTTTTGTAACTTGTGATTAAAGTGCAACGGATATTATGCCCCTGTGGGGAGTGATTATCTGAGGATTATGTGGAAAAATGCGTCACCTGTGAAATTATGAGAAGCTTCCCATTTCCCATCTTAAATTCTCTCTGATTCTCGGAGGAGAGATGCACTGAAACTGTGCTTAGGTTCAGCTGAAGGCGAAAACATGTTTGTACTGTTATTGTCAGGCCCTGCAGCCTCTGGAGTTTGCTTAAATAAGGGCAACAGATCCAAATTCAACTTCCTAATGAGAAAAAAGTAAAGGGAGTTTTTCTAGAGTGGATCATCACTATTCCTTTCTCATTTAACCCAATTTGTTACACACTTTTGAATGCTTTTTTGTATACTTTATTTTTTCATTCCTACAGGTCAAAACCTTCTACTCATATCAGAATGAACCTGGTTTTACTCAGAACATTAAGAGAGGTCTGGCTAGCCTTTTCCAGCTACAGCTGCACTCTGGTTCTTCCCGTGAGGTAAGGTGCTGTATCAGGCAAGATTATCGTCACCTGAGGAACAGGCAGAGCCTGATCTGCTCTGAAGGGCAGACCTGTGGCTCCTGCTGACTTCAGAAGGAGTGAACTGTGATAGAAATCAGCCCTTTGATCACATATGAGGTTGGGGACGTAAAGAGAGTCTTCTGAATATTTGGTGACACAAGTTAAATTGCTGCAATTAACGTGAAGAAGTAGTGAGATCTGTTTGATTTTAAATGCTTTTATAAATTTAGTGCAATTTGGTAATAAACCACCTTAAACCAGGTCACTATAAAAGTGATTATACTGCTGTTTGAAGTTGGTTGATTCCTAAATTCAGTTCAGTGGGGTCTCATTCTAAATCAGAGTACCCATGCAAAGTTGGCACTGGTTTAGCTGCATCCATTTAAGTTGCCTTCCACTGTCAATTTATATATGTCCCCTTGATCAAAGCTTGAATTTAACTCAAATTTGTGAGTATAGTGTGAGCTGCCTGGTATTTCCTAATTTTTTTTGTTTAAACAAACATTGTTACTTTTATTCATAGCCATCTAATGAATAGTACCCCTGCCATTCCAAAGCAGATAGCTAGAACCACTGACATCCTCCAAACTGTGATATAAACCCAAGCAGTGCAGCATCTCAGGTACAGGATTCCAACAGCGGAGAAAATGCTTCATCTTTGGAAGGTGTTCTGTGATCCCAAAGATAAATTCAAGAAATTGTCCTAATCTAACTCTCTTTTCCAAGGTGGACATTTCTGGGAAATGCAATACTACTTACCATGTGCGGCAAGATCAAGTGACTAAAATAAAAGACCTGGGCTCCTGTGAAACAAAAAAGAAAGGATTTACCAGCCACAACCGGGTATGATTTCTTTAACAAAATAAAATCTATTCTTCCTCTTTAAAATATATTCTTAGCAGCTACTACTCATCTTCTCAGAAGTCCTTCTTGCGTTAGAGAAAGCAAATTCTGTATGTAAATATTGTAGTTTTGCTAGCTGAATGTCATATGTAGTTCCCATAGAGAGAACAGGGAATGGATTCTCCTGTAGTGTGAACCACTTTGGCTCAGCTGTTACAATCACAGTCATAGTGATAACAGTAACCTTTTTCCCATCCGCTGTAAATGCCAGGCAAGATGCTGACTCCTGAATGGAGCCTGGTCAGGCTTGCCTGGAAGGTCAAAGGTTTCCCTAATGCACAGGTGTAATACAGGAGATGTGCCATAGAGGTAACTGAAGCCCTACTACGGCCCTAGTGGTCCTCCACTGTTAGTAAATGTCTTTCTAGGTAGTCAGTACTGAGGGCAGGCTGGGTGGCACTGGGATTCTCTGCATCAGAAACTGACCTTTCCCAGCTCGGAGAAGTACAAAGACACCACACACTCTCTTAATAAACTGCCCTAACACTGTGACTGGATTCCCAATTTTCACACTTACCACAAAGACATCATCTTGTTTACAAAACAGGAAGCAAAGCCAGCCACCTTGTTTGATCTGACTGTGAGCATGACAATGTCATTTACAAGACATTTCTCTGGAAAAGATTCTCATCTAATTTAAAGCGGATCTTAAACTAAATATAGTACTGGGTGTTTTCTCAGCTGCAGCCTGCTCCATAATGTCCTGCCCTGTTCCCACTGTCTTTTACCCTGGTACATACTGAATTTGAAGCACATGGCGTAGAAGTGAGTGGCTTCTTACTGCAGAGAGAATTCTTGAAAACCTGGTTTATAGGCTTAGCTTGAGATGCCGGCCTATATGTACCTCCCTCACATGGCTCTACTTCATTACAAGTCTTGCCCTGATTTAGAACTGTGAGTTCTTTTCCTATTTTGTTGTTTATTGAATAGCCCTCTTTCTGTTTTATTTTTAAATTATTTTCAGATCTTGGATGTTGGTACAAAAGCCACATCTGCTACAGTTTATGTGCTGGAAGACAGTTTCATTAAATCCATTAAGGCAGAAGAAAATTTTGTTTTCCTTCTGAATTACCGACGAAAAACAGGTGCCAAAATAGTTTCAAAGTAAGTTGGGCAATTGGACTGTCATTGATGGTAGCAGGACTAGTGGTTCAAGTCAGGTTATATATGTTGGTCTTACAGAATCCAGATCTAAGGCTGTAAACTCTCCAGGCAAGGATTTAGGTCTCTTTTTGTATCCATATACAAAATATATATTCAACTGTGCCAGGTTCCAGGTCCAATTTTGATTAAGGGTTCTACCACACCGCAAATAATAAATAATGGCATTCATAAGAAGTTAACTGAAAACAGCAGGAATTGGCTAAAACCTTTTAATCTACACATTAGTGCTATACGTGTTGTGTCTTCTCATTTCTCCAGAAATACTTCTGATGGATTTCCATTTCTAGTGTGTGAGAGTTTGGAAATATAGAAAATAAAGTCTACTGCATAGAAAGGAAACAACAGTGAAACCTAGGTCTGTGTTAGACTTAAGACTCCAAAGCACTTAAAGTGTGGAGATATTCATACAAGATAAATGATTCAGTCATGTCAATAATATTAGATGTTTAAAAGAAAAAGTATATTCAAAAATCTCACTTTCCAGATCTTTTAAGAAAAAATATATGAAACATTTCAGAATGTATGTGATTACTGAAGGCTGTTTATCAAGTGCTATAAATCTATGCTGTAGAAAATCTCTCATGTAGATATTTTATTGCTCATAACTCTAGCAGTAATTTTGTTGGTCTCAGATATTTCTGTTACCTTAAAAAACCCATAGACTTGCCATGTTCTGAACATTTTAAAATAACGCTTCCATAAGTCTATATTCTATATTTTTTTGTCTGTGGAGGGTTTTTTTTGTTTCGTCTTGCTGTGGTTTCTGCATCTCTGCACTGATGGTTGAGCTCTAATGGTGTCCCTCACTGTGTGGATGTGCAGGCAGAGGCTGGAACTGAAGTCAGTACAAGCTGGGCTGGGATTGATTGCTGCAAAGCAAGTCGCCAGTGTGATCAAGACCTTGGACCCCAATTATGTTGCCATGCCCCTGGAAGCAGAGCCAGTGAAATCCGAATGCAGAAAGTGCCCTTCAGTAAGTAAACACAGGTTCACTGGACATGCGGGTGCTTGGCTGAGCAGGACAAGTGTGAAAGGAAGTTTCTGTCCGAGCAGAACTAGGACAGGTGCAACATATCAATATAAGATACACCCTGAAGTGGGGAGTATGGAAGTGTTCCAGTGGTGCTCACACCACAAGAGTGTCTGAAGATCTACCACTGAAAGTACCTACCTTTTTGCTCTCTTCCAAAGGCTGAGTGCAGTATTTCTCCAGATCACTTGAAAATACAACACCCTTTTGTTTTATCTCACCTTTGCCAGCCTTGAGCTGGCAGAAGCTTATTCCCCTGGGTAAGGGGATGGAAAATTAATTTTAAGGTGGTTGATTGGTGTTCGTAAACAATTCTGTCATGGAGGAGCTGAACTGTCCTAGAAACTGAAGTTCATTAGCCACTGCTCAGGTAGGCTAAGCATTTGTTGGTAATATATCTAACCTCTTCTTACTACCTGATCCCAAGGAACTCTTTTGTTTAAAAGATTTTATAGGTATTTTATAAGTATAAAATGGGGCTTTAGTATTCTTGAGAAGTCCAGTAATGTTCTCATTTTTCCCTGGAAAAAAATTGGCTTGTTTTTTTATATTTTAGACATCTGAAGGCTAAGAGCACAGCACTGTAAATGCTTTATCTTTTGTTTTACTAATGATAGTCATCATAAACTAAATAAATTACTACAGTGACTGTTAGCAAACAGTATTAATACTATTACCATTGAGGAATGAATGGGAACATTAATTTAAGGATCATTATTCTCTGTTTTTGATAAGCAAATTATGGCTTCTATTCAGCACATGTAATTTTAGTCCTCCAGAGATACTCCTAATGAGCACAAATACATTCCTATATTGGAACTTGTGCTAGTTATTTGGAAGTAGCATTACACTGTAGTAATTTATCTTGTCTAGTGCTTGTTGAGCCACAGAGAAGAGCAAAACCACATGTTTGGGGAATATGGAAGTGATGCTGCATGTGTGCTGGAGCAGTTCTGAGCAGGGAGCATCAAGGCATGCTAAACAGAGTAGGGACAGGTGGTTTTTTCCTGACTCTGCCCATCAGGGTTTGTGCTGATCAGTTTGTCACTTGGAACTGAGTTTGTCAAAACAGTTATAATTTCCAGACCAAGATAACAAACACAGGCTATAATTCCAGACCACTGCCTGGGGACTGAGCTATGTCATTATAAACCTAATGGCACGAGGAGAATGAAGTTCTGCTTTATCACTGTGTTTTTCAGTAACTGCTATGAAAAGATGGGCTCTATAAACAGAACACTGTATCCAAAGCAGCAACATAGCATATGGTACTTATATATCATAGTATACATTAATGCCTTGTTGACATACTATGCCTTAGAGTTTTACATTCTCAAAGCCCTTTTTAAATTGTAACAGGTCTTATCTCTATCTTTATGAATTTGGTAAAATAACCATTACTATCCTCATTTCCCAGATGGCAGCACTAGCTTCTCTGAGGTTATGGCAAATGTTTGCACTTAAAATCAGGCCTAGATTTCTGTGTTCACGCACCATAAAGTATGTTCTTTTCAGAAGTGCTCATGCATCTTACACTCTTTTGTGCTCATGGTTCCTATGGGAATGGATTCTTGCCCCTTCTCAAAGTGAGGTGGGTTTGTTCTGTCTTGTGCAGCCACCCTTTATATGTTGGTAAACAGCTGTCAGGCACTGACATTCAAAACCAACTCCTGCTACATTTAGAACCTCTTGGTTTGGCTGGAGTTTTCCTAAAGTGGCCACAAGACCTCTGTTCTGATCTCTGTCAGAGAAATAGAGCTCCATGTCCATGCTGAGTTGCCAGGTGGAAGTGTGTGCATCTTGTGCCTGAATGTTTGGGTTATTAAACCCCAACTGCCTGACATTCACATCAGGAGAATGAGGGTCCTCATAAAAGTCAATTGTGAAAGGTGTTTTTAGTGCCATGGTCACTGCAGGAGATGGCAGCTGCTCCTTGTAGCTGTTGAACTGTATGAGCACCCCCCCAAAGAGGGAGGCTTGGTCTCCACTCTCTTTTGCTTGAGATGGCTCCAGCTTGCATCTCCCACCTTGCTTGTCTCTAGGGTATGGGCTAGACTGACTAACAGCAGCCCACACAGCTGGGCTCTGCACAGGAGAAAATACAGGAGTCATGAGGTTAGAGATTTTTTTGCTAGGCTGTGGTGCTAAAAAAACACAGGGGGAATAAAAAGTGCCCCATATGTTTATCCAATTTCAGTTTATAATAGCAACACTGACCTTGGTGCTAAGCACTAATCACCAGTTGAGGTTAAAAGACCCATCTGTGCCTCAGAACATGAGGTCCTCCCAGGTCGTCATTAATCCTCTGGAAATATCCTATGTCTCAATCATTGTTGCCTAATTATTGTTTGTTACAGTCGATAGAAGTTGCACTCTGTACTGATGAATGATACTTCTAATTGCCAGCAGGTTCAAGTGCTATTGCCCAATAAAAAATCCACAGAGGGGAAGTATTTTAGTAAAGGTCAGATGGGTACTACTGTTATTTCCCACTCAGGAAAACTGCAGTAAAGACTGCTGCAAAGAACAGCTGAGTTTTCACCAAGGAATGTTCTCGATAATTTGAGATACCAGAGGCAAAAGCAAGGGAGAGCGGAAAGGTCGAAATACCGGCACCAGTTTCTTACCGGAGTGTATCTGGAAGGACAGATATGGGTTCTTTGCTACCATGTTTGCCCATTTAGGTAAAAAATGTGGTGTGGGAATAAATACAGCAACCACCAATTACCTGTTCTAATACCATCTTACCTATCATTTTGTACAATAGCTACAAATCTCTTTGTATGCAAGTTTATGAATAAAAGATGGGAATAACTTCTTGGACATTTAATCCTGTTCTATACTAACCCAAAATTACTATCTTCTCAGAAAATATGATTAATTTGAGAATTGGGAATTGTGCATCTCCCTCTTTAAAAAAAACACCAACCTACTTATGAAAAAATGGGAACATAAGACAAACCCCATATTCACCAGAATCACAGTAAATTTGCAAAAGAAGATAATTCACTTTATTCCAGTTACAGTATGAATAATCTTGTATTGTTCCAAAAGAGACTGCATTTAAGGTCATGTACAATATCTGGAAAATATTAAAGCGTTGGAAGAGAGACAGCTATAGAAAGGTTTCAAAGATATTTGTGCTGGGATATCATAAATTAAGTAACACTTAGCGAAAGGATCATTGATCTATTGGATTTCAGCTCATTTGAGAAACCGCTGGCCTACATATCTGCATTTAGTAAGTCTGATTTTGAGAACTGAAACCACAGTCTGAGAGGTTTGACATAATATGATTTGTTTTGCAGCTTTCTGAACACTGGCAGAGCATCAGAGAACATATGCATCCTGACAAACTTTCCAAAGCTGAAGCAGCAAAAAGCTTTTTGTCCTTCATTCAGAACATCAGAAAAGCTACGAAAGAGGAGATACTGAAAATTATTAGAAGTGAAAATAAAGAATTTCTGTAAGTTACCATGAACAAGCTTTTAAAAGGTTAAAGTTGCTGAAAAATGCAGAAGGGCAAATTGCATGCAAGAAGCTTGAGTTCTACTGGTGATGTCCTAGCAATGCAAACCCAGTGTTCAGTACTGTCTAGAGGAAAAGGATTTTTTTTTAAGTTATGTTTGTTCTTGTAATATAATAGATTTTCAGCACACCCTTCAGCCACCAGGGTTGTATCTACAGCGCAAGGCCAACATGCTTTGTAGTTTAGCTAAAGGTCCTCAAATCAAATGCTTGTTCTGAAACACCCTATAACTTGTTCTTGACTTCCCATTTGTTTCCTTCAATTGGAAATATAGCAAAGAAGGGGAAGGTCAACGCCTGGGAATTTTCCTAGTATTAGAGTTTGTTTGTGAGCAGCATGCACACTGAGACTTGAGAGTTGAAAAGCATTTCTGAGTCATATGGTCAGGATCTTTCCAATAAATTGTAGGAGTTGTTAGCAATAGAGATAAACCTGAGAGTCACTCAGGTAGCATAGGAGCCTTTTCTCTGTGTGCGCCATTGTGTATGCGGTACTAAAACACTTTTTTACATTTACAACCTTGTCCTGTAAATTTTAACACACCTGTGATAGTTTGGTTTTTAAATACTTTTTTTGGTCCCCTATTTGCATAAAATCGAATATTACCTGTGGATACGAGTTCATGTACCGTTTTGAGGTGAAAGAGTTCAGGGACATTTTTCCCAACAAAAGTAAAAGATTCTCTTGCAATGAAGAGATCTTTCAGCACATTAGCTTCTTTCTTTCAATGTGCAGCAAAGTCCTTTCAGCATTGTCTGGCTCATTGCAATGAAGTGTTCATTTAATTTCCACTTCTTTGTAGTCCACAGGTAGTGGATGCCGTAACCTCGGCTCAGACACCAGAATCACTGGAGGCCATACTAGAGTTTCTTGACTTTAAGGATGCAAGCACTTCTATCCTGCAGGAGCGATTCCTGTATGCCTGTGGATTTGCTTCTCACCCCAGTGAAACGCTCCTGAAATCTTTAACTGTAAGTCAAGGGACAAAACAAGTACAACAGAGCTAATATTCCTATGCCTTGTCCCAGTCAAAGGGAAGGGGAAGAAGAAACAACTCCTGCTGTTTCTAATTTTCCTTTCTTTATGCCTTCCCAGGTTTCTTATAAGTGTGCCTATTAACACAGAGCCTGCAAACAATAAACATTCCTAGGTCCAGACTGAAAGTCTATTTACTTTGTAAAATGTTATCAAAATCTACTTAGAAAAGAAACATAGTACTGAATGTTAGGAAGATAATTTGAGGATTGATTGTTGCTTTGTGAAAGTCCTGTAACCAGAACTGTAAATCCTTTTTTTTTTCCCCAAATGAATCTACTTGAGGCTGAATGTAACTCAAGGTGAAAACGGCAGTGAGTTATTATATGTAATATATATGTAATGATAGAGCTGTCCTGTGCTTAGCCTGACCCCAGGCTAAGTGGTAATCAGTTGTGGTAACCACTGCCCTTGCACTGCAATAATGTTCACAGAAAATGAGGGAGCCTGTTGAACCCACTGCAGTGTGTGGCTCATGATATTTACACTAAACAGCTTTCTTTGCTTTTGCATGACAGGAGAAGTTCAAGGGGGATGTCGCTAATCAAGAAATCAGAGAAACTCTTGTCATTGTCATGGGAGCGCTCATCAGAAAGCTGTGTGACAGGGGAGGCTGCAAGCTTCCAGTGAGTATCTGATGGTCGCTGCTGCCCAAATTCTGGTTGGCAACACACGTGACTGATCCCTGCTGACGTTACTGGGAGAGCATGACAGACATGGGAAGCAGATTCTCCTGCTTAAAATAAGCCCATAAACTCCTATGTTTGATAGAGGATTGTATTTTTTTAAAATAATGACATCTACTTTGTCATATTTAGGCTTTAATCTTGTCTCTTCCCATTTCTGTGGATTTCTTCCAGTTTCCCCTTGTCTGACAGATTTTTTTTCTCACTGCTGAATCTGTCAGCAGAAGCAGTACTTGTGCTCCCTTGTCCAAAAGCTTTGCATGTCCTCAGAGAAACACTGGCAAACTCAGGATCTGTTTATTATTTGCAGTCACCTTAGGTTTTTGACCTCTGTGAAGAAAATTCATTGATTCAAGTCCTCAACTGTGCCCCAAACACACAAAGGAAAACCCAGAAGGAGGACTTTTTCTCTGAGCATGAACTGAGTAGATGCTGGTGTTAGAGGATGAGAATGATCAGACAAGGCTGCTGGAACTGTGTTGTTCAGCACTGCAGCACACTGCTGAAAAGATCCAGAGCGCCTGAACGGGCCCTTTTAATTTCCCTTGTTAATTGCCAAGCACTTTTATAACATTATGTTATGAGGCACTCAAGAACACTTCCCTTGCCTTTTTTTGTGGGCTCATGTTGGCCCCACAAGGAAGACCTGTGAAGTCCCTGAATCAGGGCAGGAGCAGCCAGCAAGTGATAAAACTATAGATCAGCTGTCACTTGTGGCTGCAGTCACTTTGGTTATGCTTGAAGGAAGCCATCAACATACAGCTCACAAATGACACCTTTGCTAACCCCGTGCAACAAAAGCATGCTAGAAGCCAGCCCTGCCCCTTCTGCTCCTGCAAGGGGAAAAAGGACAGTTTATCGTCACCATTTAATGTTCTGTTGATTTTCTTAGGCTGTTGGGGAAGCCAAAAGGTTGATTCTAAATAGACTGGAGAAGGCCACGAAAGATGACAATGTGCAGATGTACCTGCTGGCACTGAAGAACGCACTCCTTCCTGAAGCAATTCCAGTGCTTCTGAAGTATGCTGAGTCAGGAGAAGGACCCATCAGCAGCCTTGCTGCCACTGCTTTGCAGAGATACGATCCTTCTTTTCTCACCAAAGAGGTAAGAAAATATACTGCCCAGAAAAGAAGTGCGGGAGAGTGCTTTACACATAAAGGATAAATTAACAGAGTGCATTTCTTGTCATCAGCAACATGGACAGTGAGGTTGAGTACAATCTCAGTAAGTTTGCTGATGGCACCAAACTGTGTGGTGCACTCAGCATGCTGAAGGGAAGGAATGGACTGGTGGACATATGCTTTGTCAGCCCTTGGCTCCAGGGTCACACACAGCCATCAAAGGTGCCATGCAGTCTGCGGGGAAAACTGGGCTCCCCTCGCAAGAGGGAGCACTTGAGCACCTGTGCAACCCCTGTTCTTTTCTTGTGCTTTCATATGGGGGGAACACACAAAGTAAGAGAAGGGTAAAATAGCTGCATCTCACCCTGCAGCCTCCAAGAGTAAGAAAAGACAGAGAAAATAGTGGGACATGAGATCCTGCTTCTGCTGATTATCCTGCATTCCATTTCATACCCACTGCATGCCACCAGGACTGAGGCTGTCAGGGTGCTCTGCAATGAGCATGCTGGAGGCCATGCTGTCAGTGGGGCTACGTGGCTTTCCACAGACTCCCCGTAACAAAGATGTGTCACAATCTTCTCAGGGACGTGAGGCCACCACAGAGCACTATCTAGAAAATTAAAATCACAAGACTCTTGATTTTTAAAGTATATATTACCCTAACAGTCAAGAAAATGTCCCTCTTACCACTGCCACATTTTTTTTTCTTAGTGCTGCTACTTATTTACAGCCCTGCTTTGAAAACCAGTGTGTAAGGCTGTATTTGGTCTGTGGCTGAGAGAGCATAACAGATGTCCCACTTGCCCTTGTGGTCACTGAGCTATACATGTCTCAACATTCCAAAAGGACCATGAAAAGCATGATGCTGAAAATATATCCTTATGTATTAGCCTTAGCTATGGAGCTAACTTAAGCTAACTTAAGCTGATATTATAAACGAGATTCCAGCCTGTATTTTGCCCAGTCATCTGCATGAGCACTGAGTGAATAATGTGTTTCCTGACCAGGTGAAGGAAACAATGAACAGGATATACCACCAGACTCGCAAAGTGCACGAGAAGACAGTCCGAACCACAGCAGCTGCCATCATCTTAAACAGTAACCCATCCTACATGGAAGTGAAAAACATCCTGCTCTCCATTGGGGAACTGCCCATGGAAATGAACAAGTACATGCTCTCCAGGATCCAAGATATACTGCACTTTGAAATGCCTTCAAGGTACATTAAGTTCTGCATAAATAAATTTAAAAGAAAAAAAGCCCTTCTTTACTTCCTTACAGAGAACACACAGGTTCTCATGAATTACTAAAACTTAAGGAGAGTATAAAAGGATATTGTATTTTTATGTCCCTTGTACTGTTATTTCAGAATAAATCCCTTAATTTCAATGTAATTATTTTAATAGCTATTCATATTTTCACAAATACAAAAAAGAATTAGGCATCTGACTTGCATTACTGTGACAAATGTCATCTCTTAGTCTTAATTCTCTCACTGAGTCCCTTGCTTTTTTATTTTAAGAACCAGTAATGTGGAAAAATTTTAAATGTCACAGCATGAGAATGAACATAATCAATGTATCGCTTCTTCTGAAAACCATTTATTTTCAAGCAAGACCTTTGCTTGCCTGTCTTCCTATGACTTCAGGGAGTACCTGAAATTGAAAAGGAGACTCTGGATTAGGGCAGATTTTTAGTGGGAAATGGTAAGGGTTTTGAAGACCCTCTTTCCTACTGGGAAATCCACCCTCTCTCAAATTTGATCTTTCTACTGAAAATACATTTGGTACTGTAACATTTGGTGCTGTAACATTTTGTAACCACATGTATCTCAGTGGTTTTGTTTGTTTGTTTTGAATACCACAGCAAAACAATTCGGCAAGTTCTGAAGGACATGCGCACCCATAACTACGATCGCTTCTCCAAGATGGGCTCTTCCTCTGCCTACACTGGATATATCACACGTATGTAACCACGAAACTGCCTCTGAACCCTCTTTGTATTCCCAAACGTTTGATTAATCCACTAGTTTAGTCACAGGTACCTTCTTTCTTTTTTAATTAAGGTGGTCCTGATGTGTCATCCACATACAGCCTCGACATCCTCTACTCCGGCTCTGGCATTTTACGGAGAAGTAACATGAACATCCATGTTTTCGACAGAAACACTGAACTTCATGCCATCCAGGTAACTGCCACACTGTACATAATAACTAAGCCAGCATGTGGTCCTTTTCTTACAGCTTCTAAATCAATTCAGCTAATGCTTAAGACCATAAGGTTTGCTGCATGGGGCAGAGAACAAGTCCGTAACAGGGGAAAACCCCTCCATGTGGCATATGTTTGCCATAAACAAAACAACAAGTGTTTTGTTCTGCATCGTACATCGAGGTCTATATCTGTGTAAAGCCTGTGCTGGTTTATCTGATGTAATCAGTAAAGGCTTTGTGAGTTTTTAAAATCAGGTCCTAGTTCAGGTATGTCATAGAATGGAAATTCAAGGAGTAGATCAAACGTACAAATGAAAGAGATTTAAATGTCTGTGTTTTAGACTTTTCTTAAAATTGGCAAGAACCTTCAGTATTATAATTCTTCTAAATTTATGCAGGACAAAAAATGTGCAGTGGAACATCTCTGGCTTTTCCTCCCAACTGTCCATGAAAAACAGTCATATGAATAAAGGAAAATGTGTTTGAAAGAAAATTAGTCTCAGGATTGTTATCTGCGCTTGGGTAAATCCTGCTCTGCACTTAAAGGGCAAAAACATGGCATGAAATTATTTTATTTTCCATTTTTCTAGGTGCTCTACCTAGTTCCATTAAGTCTTCACCTCATACCTTTTCCACCACAACTATGTAAATTAGAATTAGGCTCTTAGACATTAAAAAATATGTAAGGTTGTTAATAGTCTGAGTCAGGCAGGATTTTTTCATTAATTCTGTATGACTGTTTCTTTGTAGGTGGTGCTTGAAGCTCAGGGTCTGGAGTCCATAATAGCTGCAACTCCTGATGAAGGCGAGGAAAACCTGGACTCCTTTGCTGGCATGTCAGCCATTCTGTTCGATTTCCAGCTCAGGCCGGTGACGTTTTTCCAAGGGTATGGCGATTTAATGTCCAAAATGCTCTCGGCAACTGGAGATCCTATGAACGTGGTGAAAGGACTTGTCCTCCTCACAGATTACTTACAGGTACTAACAGCACACTGTTTACTTCTTTTTCTGTCTCTTAAGCACAGATGGTTCTTCCTCCACACTGCTATTGCAGGACATCTTATTTTCTTTCTTTTCAGTGCTGATAAACCTGACCAGTGTCAGACAGGCTACTCTTACTAAGGGAGCAATAGAAAAGTCATGAGTATTAAAATCCAGAATGAAATTACATGAAAAGCAGCCAAGAGCAAAGGCAAGAACAGATCTAGAAAACGAAGTGACACTGCATAAAAGCAAATCCAACTGAGTTTCTTGTTGAAAACTCATGTTGCTCTCAGCTATGACCTCCCCTCCCACAGTTTCTTGTAATACAGTATTGTCCCATGTGACCACCTAAGTTTTCCTGACAAGTTGTCCAGGGTGCTTGTGTCCAGTTAGGCAGTCTGATGAATGTCAGATGAATGAATCACCAGTACTTTCCCAGATAACTATCCTTCAAAGAGCAATGCTAAGAGGTCCAAATTTCAACTGTTTATTTCTAGGCAAAATGAGGAATTTAAATGAGGATTACACAGTTTTTATGCAACTACCACCCTGAATGATTTGCTAATTTTGTGCTTAAATAGATTTGCGTACAAATATAACTGGCTACATAATGTGTTATTGGAGGACTAAGGATCTAGACATCTCTCTCAAAGTGCGGGGTCAGCACTTGGTTTGATATCTTTGCTCTTCCCAAGCAGGGATCTCCTTAGAACCTGTGGATTTAATGGCTGTACTCAGCTTATGAAACATCTACAGTCTCAAACTTTACTTTTTACTTTTCCCTTTTAATTCTTGGCAAAAGAAAATGCCAAAAGTAGATGATGAGACAATCCACTCTGCTCAGAATTACACAGAAGCACCCTCTGCACATGACAGGTTTCCCCATCCTCAGCTCCTTCAAATGGTATTTTAAGTCCAGAGGGCTTCCCAAGTAGTGCCCAAATTGGCTAACTAAGGCTCATTCCAACAGTGCTTTACAGTTCACACGCAGATTATGGGCAAAAACTTTACCGTGACCTATTTAACAAACAGACCGCAGAGGTGAGAAAGATAATCATGTCTAGTCCTGAGCACAGAGAGCATTTAGAGAACTAAATATTTCCAACTGCTGTGCATGCACCAAGCTCCAGACATACTCTGGCTGAATCAGCTGGCTGGGCACCCCCAGAGCTCTGTCAGCCAGCAAATTCTCCACTCCTTGTCTTTGGAGAACCTCTCAGAAGTCTGGGGCAGTCAGGGTTGGGACTGTGTGCCATTTTTAACAGTATCAGGGTGTAGTGTTTTCAGTCAGTCACTGACTCTCTGGAAGCCTCGGCAGCGGTGTCTTACCTCCACACCCCACAAGGACAGGAATGGTTTAAAGCACTGCTGAACACAGCTTCGGGCTGAGCTGCCTTTTAAATACAGCCCAACTTTCTAAGAATGGTCTTAGAGTTATGCTCCATCTCAACAGCACATCAGCATGGTTTTGGCACTTCCACGTGGCCACAGTGTTGTTTGGGGGCTAAGAATAACCAGAAGTTATATTCCTGCTATAAAATAAACAGCTCTCATAAAACTGTTTGAGACTCCTAAGTCACCTGCACTAAAGTTCAGCAGTGTTAATAGCTCTCCTAGGCAACACACCTGCCAGAAGCCCAGAGAAATTAAATACTGTATTAATAGGTCAGAGAAGCCACTTGAAAGCCAGAGCCCAGTGGAAGGTAGCCAGTTCCCAGAGAAGTGCCTGTTGCAGCCATCTCTGCGTTGCATTACAGTAAGGTTGCATTACAGTGCAGTACATAAAGATGTTTTTTTACTAAAACATTGCATGTTTCAGCATTTTGAACAGTAACAAATGATTGATTCTGATCTTTTGGATCACATTTTCCACTGAAAACGAGACACAAAGCTTAAAATAGGAAGGGAAAGGAAAATACTTCTCCTGAGGAGGCTGGGTCCCTGTGATTTACACCTCCCATCAGCCTGGATTGGATTTGCACATGAGACGAAGGACAGGGCTGAGCTATAAATAAGGAAATAGATGAGCTGGTAAAACACAAGTGCTGCTTAGCTTCTCTGCTGGTTTCAGTGACAAATACAATTTAATTCTAGGTAGCATTTAAGCCTTGAACTGTGCAGCCTTTGCAAACCTAGACTACTTTAATATTCTTGGGTGCAATTTGACAATGCATCTAAAAATATCTGCTCCTCTGGTTGTGTGTACATATCTCTGCCAGCATGTATACTGTTACCTTCTCACTCATTAGCAGCTACCCACCAATCCAGTCCCAATTAAAAGCAAAGTAAAATAAAGTAAGACAAGCTTTATCTCCACACCTAAACAGACCAACAAGGGAAGTATTTTATGCCCCATTGCAGTCAGTATAAAAACTCCCTTTGATTTCAGAAAGACCACAATTCCAATCCATGGTTTTAACTTGGGTGAAAATGAGAAATCAGAGCATCATATGACCACACTTGCTGGGGTCACGCTGGATTTATAAGCCACAGCCAGCCCACTGCATTCTTTAAATCTCAAGCCCGCTTTAGCAGCAACTGACTGCCAAGATGGCTCTGCCAAGCTGGTTCTGTCAAGGAAATAATTTCAAGGATAGTTAACTTACCCTAAAAGGTGAAGTAACCATGTACAGCTACCATAATTATCCAAGTCTTCGATTACAGCCAGATAACTTTATTGTTCTGAACAAAAATCTTCCCTGATGTTGCTCCTTGCTATAGGGATTAGGAAGCTAGACTGACTCTCTGCTTGCTTCGTTCCTAAATATTAGGACAGCATTAGTTGGAGCCACTGCACTACTGAATAGCTAAGAAGAGAATAGAGACTTCTAGGGTGCCTGGACATCAAAAAGGGAGGAAATTCACATTCCCACGTGTCCTATAAAGGCCTGCAACATTACAGGTGCTGAGAATACCACAGGCACAGAAACCTGGGAGGATGGAGAAAACCATCTGTGAGACGGGAGAAGGTATCCTGTATGTGAGGCACATGACCAAAATAAGCTTTTCCCAAATTAATGTTTCTTTTAAAATGGTGAATTAATCCACTAGTCCTTAGGGAAGCAGAACAGCTATATAAAGAGAGCTAGATTGCCAAGCTGGGTGAACCTTAAAATCTTGGCTGTGTGTCAAACCTTAAAAGTAATGAGCTGCCATGACCCTGAGCTATATTACCGCTTCCGAAATGCACTTTATGGATATGTTTCCAGTCCAGCCTTACAGGTTTCATGAAGCCATGAGCACATTTTATATTTGATAGCAAATGCATTAAATGCAAATTAAGGTGCATTAGCTGATGGGTTTGGCCACCCAGCCACTGAAGACATAATTCCGGTCAGATGGTGGGTTTGAAGCCACTACACAAGGCACAAGTGGCAGCATCCTACTGCCAGTACAGGGCTGCTGGGGTGCTGCAGTCACACTGTGCTGCACCCTGTGCTGGGCTTCCAGCAAGGAGTTTAATCTGATTGAGCTGGACTGCCATCACAGCCTCCGTGGGGCTTGTGTGGTAGCTCTTGGAGACATTATATTCCCTGCAGTGACACTCCATGCAGAAATTATGCCAGCTGGCACACAGGGGAGAGGGGAAGGATGCAAGGCACCTTGCTGTAGCTTCATCCCATTTTTGAGGGAGGGAGGTACATCAGGATGTTTTTTGTCCATCCTTTCAGAAAATCCCTCTATTCCTTTTCATTCCTGCAAAAGGACAAGTGCTGTGAGTACAGTACCAAAGGGAATAAGGAAACCTCCGAGGTCTGCAGTCAGTAACCTGTGCTTTCCTATGGCTCCAGGAAATCCAGCTGCAGTCTGGGCCAACGGCCAGTGCGGAGTTCCTGGGTGGACTGGCCATCGACATCTCCGGGGGGATGGAGTTCAGCCTGTGGTACCGGGAATCCAAAACCAGTGTCAAGAACCGGTGAGATTGATGCCTTAGGTTTTAGCTTTTATATTTTACAAATTCTGTATTCTCTGTATGCCTAGTGTGTAACTTTGAACTGTCTTGCAGCCTGTTAGCTGCTGTTCTCTCATGCTAAGATAGACATAACAAAGCCTCTCCAGGCTTGCTCTTCAAGGACACCCAGACCGTCCCAGGCCCAAAATGTGTAAACCAGCATCTGGAGAAGGGGGGCAAGCTGAGGGGCAGCTACATCATTAGCTGAAGTTTAATTGGTGAATTTATGCTGATATGCAAATGGACCAAACCTATAACAGTGCGAAGAACTCGTGACTTGTTCTTGGGTGTCGGCTTTGGCCTGCCCAGGGTGCACCTCTGAAGGCCTTTCAAATAAATATCCACCTTTATTCCCTTACTCCTGTCTAGTCTCTGTGTCCAGGTTGGCCTTTTTAAGGCATCAAGATACTCCCAGCACATGCTGTAGCTGTAGACAGCTTAGGCTCCTGCGCCTTGGTAGTCCCAATGAGAAGAATTTAAATATAAAAGACCTTGCAGATGAGTTAGAATTAAGTATTTAAATAAATTGAATTAAATAGCTATGTGCATGGGAGAACATTTGTACTTCTCTTTTCCTTTCCACCTGGATAATACCAGTTCCTGGTGGTCTCATCTGAATTTATACACTTTTATGTGAAGAACAGGCTCCTCTGAGGGCAATTTTTATGTGTGTATGGTAGGACTGTTTGTAATTCAGTTTCCTTTTTTTTAATGTGTTTTGAAATAATTGTAATGCCTGAATTTTTTTGTAGGGTAGCCGTGTTTATAGCTGGTAACACCGAGGTGGATTCTTTCTTTATAAAAACTGGTATGGAAACCACTTTGGAAGCAGAAACATCTTTAGACTTCATCTCCACGGTGCAGTTTTCACAGTACCCATTTTTGGTCTGTATGCAGATGGACAGAGTGGAGTCTCCATTCAGGTAAGAGCTAACAGCACAGACTTTCTGAGGCATCCTCCCAGCCAGCTGCTGGAACTTTTCGGTTTTCACAGCCACAAGAGTTTAACTACTGAGGCCGAACTCCAGCCCAACACAATCAGGTGCAGCGTGGGCTGTTACAGACACTGACCTCTCTGCTAACCCATTCTTCCCTGTCCCTCACTCCTAAGTTAATGGGAAATTTGCCATTGATTTCAATAGATTTCAACCCCGAAGATTCAGAAAGAACCTTTTTGAAGATCATAGCTGATCAGCTCTGAATGGGCACTTTTTAAATTTGGCTTTGCAAGTGAACTAGCCCAAGTGGCAGGACACCGGTCCCCTTGTGTAGAGTCAGTTCTGATGGTGACCTCAGGCTTTGCCAGCAGTAGTTCTCTACTACACTGTTGAGAGAGGAAGTGCGAAGCCAAAAATGAGCTGAAGTGGAAAGTTTTCTTCATCATCTGCTATTGACTGGTGTCAACAAAAGTACCTGGTCTGTTAAGCACTTGCAGCCATTGTGTTCTATCATATTTTATTAAGGCACCAGTTTTCCTGAAAACTAAACAACTGTGCAATAAGGTTAAAAAGATGCTTTTCAGTAGCCAAAGAATAGTAAGTGAATTTGGTTTACTGGGTTTACTACTCTATCCTAATCCCTATTTGCTAAGACCTAAGGAAGATAACATTTGCAGAGCCTGTGCCAGGTTTCCATTCAGGTTTTTCTTGTGCAAAAGATGGTAAAAACCTGAGAGGAATCAAAGAACTTGAGAATCTTCAGGAAATCCTAAGAAAACAGTACCTGCTATTCTGCAGCTACTAAAACATCTGCTGATTATATCTGCTCACTGCAGAAGTGCCATCTCATCTGTGTGCAAGGGTGTGAGCTCTGCATAAACCTGCTAATGCCAGAGCCCGGTGCTGTGTCTTTGCAGGACTCACACGACCAAGTATGAGAGCCTGCCCTCTGGCAGGCGCTACACTGCCAGGAGAGGGAAGGCAGCCACGCTGGCAGGGAATGAATTCCCTCTCCACCAGGAAAACTCCAACATGTGCAAGAAGGTGTTCGGCGCAAAGTCTGACTCCGCCGGCAGCTGGTTTTGAAAGCAGGACCCGAGCTCCTGCTTTCCAGAATCCCTCAGTGACTTAGGCCTGCACGTACCTTACCAACGTGGAGCTTGACCTTGCACTGCTGCAGTTAATGGGAAATTTGCCATTGATTTCAACAGGCCAGGACCAAACTCTCAGTGCGTGCACAGTGTTTACATATTAACCTATATTTAAAACTTTTGTAAAAAATAACCCCTAAGGCAAATAAAGACCGATTTGGTAGCATGCCATGCACTCCCTCAAGGGTGGTGCTTGTTCTTCATTTTTACTTTTTTGTGCCAAGAGCAAAAGTAATCCTTTATTTTTCTTTCTTGGGGAATACATAAGTCTGTGTTTTTGATGTGAAGGAAGAACAATTATGATGTATAAAGAATGATTATTTATAAATGTATTTTAAAGTATTTAGATGTTTTAGGCCTATGACCAATCGCCATGCAAATATTCAAGTACAATTAACATCTAGATAGGACCATGAATTCCTGCTTACTCAGTATTGCCTGTTTACAAAAAAACAGGTTTTATTTTACACAATTTCAAAGGATTTTGCATTTTTTTTAAAGCAGTCAGAGCTTGATTATTATTATTTATCTTTTGGAGTTTTTTTATTAACTGCTGTAGTTAAATACAATTGATTAACAGTGTGGGGTAACGTTTCCAGAAGGACTTACAGTTGCCTTAATTCTGTTCTCATTGAAATCAATGGTATAATTTCTGTAGCTACCAGAAGCAGGAGCAGAGTTAAGCCAACACTGGTTGCTCATCAAGGTTGCCTCCTAAAAATTTTTTTCCCTGTGTGTAATCAAGGCAGGTGTATTTCAAAAATGAGCACCCACTAAGGCAATTCTGAACTATGAAGAAGGAAAGGGTCTTGAAAGAAATAAATTTTGGATGCAGTCTAGCAAAACCCGTGGAGAGCCAGAACATTTTCTTCTAGAAAAGTTAGGCTTGTATTTCAATGCAAAAAAATAATCACTACTCAGCCAAGTCCTCTGATTAAAATTAC
The DNA here is from genome assembly GCA_013400235.1 of Oriolus oriolus. Classification (NCBI taxonomy): domain Eukaryota; kingdom Metazoa; phylum Chordata; class Aves; order Passeriformes; family Corvidae; genus Oriolus; species Oriolus oriolus. The sequence continues at coordinate 108,122 of VXBT01000870.1, read as the reverse complement.
TTATACACTTCAAGCAGTGTCTTCATAGAAGAAAAAAAAGAAGTTTTACGTTTACATCAGCATTGCAGATTAAAAAAGAATATACCCCATCCCAACTCAGCTGATCTCTGATCTGTCTGATTTAATTTTTATAGGACAAGGTGGGCAAGTGCTGGTCACAAAAAAAGTAAAATAAGAAGCCAAGAACAATTGTTTTTTCAAAAAAAACCCCAAACCCAAAGGCAGGCAGGAAAGACTCATAGATTGTCATGAAAAAAAAATTATTACAAGATTAAGAAAAAAATCCAAATTCTTTTGTGTTGTAAAAAAACAAGAGTGCAGAAACCTGCAAAAATCAAACTGTCAGTGGGATGAAATAGTCTGCTTGTTGTCTTTCCTGAAAATGCTGGCACATTTCTAGTCAAACCATAAATAAAACAGGTAAAAATACAGTGTGAAGAAATGGTTTCCAGTCTTATTGTCTGTTACTTTCTGGGTAGGGAAAGCCTGTCGTTGGGGAAGGAATGGTGTTGATCGGGGTAAGAGAAACCATTTTACTCACCTTCAGAACATGAAGCAATAACTTCAGCTGGACATTCACTTGTCCTGGGCTCCCTTTCTTAATCAGGAGACCTCCAGCTGGATGCACCACGGGCTGGAGGTGCCTGCCCAAACCCTCTGCCCAGAAGAGAGGTAAGACCCAGGCACTCCTCTTCAGTGTCAATACTGACCTCAGCATCCACTCTCAAAGTCTGCACCCTCTGTGTTGTAGACACTCTTTGATACCTCCACTACTGTTTCAGGAACAAACTGAAGACAGGCTTTTGCATTTGTTATTACTACTTACTCTTTGTGTCACATAAAACAAAAATAAAAGCAGAGCTGAGTGCTCGCACACCTAGCAAGAGGCAGTCTCCTCCTGCAGTGGCCCGACACCCTAAATATAGAAAGTAGACAATGAAATAGCTGCCATCACTGTTTTAGCTGGAAAGAGTTGAGATATCAACAGATGACACCTCAACCCCGCTCTGCCAGGCTTGCCTATCAATTTACAACCCAAAATCAGGAAAAAAGGGTTCTAGATACTGCAATTTACATCTGTAAGATCTTTGATATCAGCAATCCCACTGCAAAGCTTACTCCTTCTCAATTTTATCAAATTGAAGAACCAGCCTGTAAAGGGAAATTGTGGACCTCCCACAGCTTTGACACTTAAACAGAGCCTCTGAGACCCACACTGCTCCTTCAGAAGTGATATGTGTCTTCGTGGATACCCCCTGCCATGGCAGCAGATGCTCCTCAAGCTATCTGACCCCAACAGCTGGACATAATGGGGATTCCAGGAGAGGTTTAGTCCAACAGCTGGGTAGTGGAAGGCCATGGCTTCCTTACTTGGGCTCCATAGCTACGGAAACAACAAAAGTAACAAACTTCTAAAAATAAGGTGAAATTAATACATTGTTTGAGCCTGCATTTGAAGGGAAAACACACTTAGGGTTACAAACAAAGCAAATGCTCTAAGTGTTTATCAGTGGGGGTTAATCTCAAAGATGTAACGTACGTAGTTAATAATGGTATTGCACATATTTTTAAGTAATCAGTAATTATAGCAATTGATAATTCATACATGAAGTTTAAAGAAGCAAATAAATGCTTGGTCCTTTCTAATTGGAAGCCACAGAAGAAACAGTGATAATGATAATCCAAGCTAAATCCAGAAAGCAACCCACTTACAAAAGAGACTTGGAAACCTTCCCCTTCAGGTTTCCAGGAGTGCTGGTTTTTAAAGAGTATTTTTCATACACTCTTAAAAAAATATTCGTATATATATGGATACAATTTGGCGAGCAGATTACGTGTTCTCAATAGCGACAAGCCCAGGGGACAGCAATTCTAAAATAGGTGCGCTTTTTTTTTAAATACATTTTTTTTAGTGTTATGTTTTATGTTCGGATAGCTTGTTTAGATCTGACATCAGGGAATTGTCTGCTGCTCGTTTTACTTTTTTCCCACTCCTTTTGACAATAGAGTTGCAGTTTTACCTTTTTGGTCTAGTTATTCCTACCAGTGGTATTTTAAAGACTATGTAGAAACTTATAGGATTTTCTCCAACAGTCTTTGAAAATCCCAGACATATTCCACCTTTCAGTTTATTTAAGGTATTGTAAGAAATCTTCATACTTCAATTTCAGTGGATTTGTGTGGTGTGAGGCACTTTGTGGCTGGACAAACACTGGTTGCAAGACTGGGCCTCTTAGGGTAAGGTTAAAGTTCATGTCTCTCCGTTTTTTTACTTTTGACCTCTCTTTTGTAGAAGTTTCAGCTTAAATTCTCCATCTATTGTGAGAAACCAGCAGTGCTGTGAAGATCTTGTTACAGAGCTCTGCTGAAATCAGGCTCCGGGAGCTCTCCTTCAAGAAAAGTAAAGGAGAGTTCCCAAATTTTCTGGTTCACAACCGCAGGTCCCTTAGCAATTTCAGTCTTCTCTAATTTGAACAAAGTGATCCAAGGCCTTTCTCTCTGCTCTACACACCCACTATAAGTTCGTGTCTGTTTTGGTCATCCTTTATCTCCTGTGGCTACCCAGCTTGCTCCTGTTCAGCAAAGCCTGTGTGGCTGTGCTCTTCCCAGTTCATCCACCCCCTTCCCCATTCTTCTCTTCAACATCTGTTCTCATTCCAGTCTTAAGTCTTTTGGGGCTGCCACGTGTGCCTCTTTATGGGAATCACTGCCTAGGCATTAGCAGTGAAGCCACCAATGACATCTATTGTGGATGCAGTGCTAAGGTACAAATTCCAGCAAATCAGGAAAGAGAGGGAGAAAGTCACAAACACCAAAGCACTGTTTTACCAGTGAACTTGTGCTTCCAGCAAGGTGGGAAGATCGTGTAGCCATGTCTCGGAATGATAAGGCAAATTCACAGCAGATGTCTACATATTGTATTACTTGTAGATAAATAATGAGGTGGGAATCAGTTTTCCTGCAAGTATCTCGGCCACATGATTAAAAGGGAGATCATTATAATGTGCCCCTTACAGACTGAAAACTGAGAAGCAGAAGTGTTCTTTTAAACTGAAAAAGTAATCATTTAGTTTTCAAGTCTATTTTGGGAGTTTTCAGCGTTTGACTCATGCTTTTTTAAACACTTGGATTTAACAACAGAAACCTTCTCCATCTCCATGAAGGTAGAAGGAACACACGAAAGCAGCAAGTTTTTTCCTAGTAATAACTCAAGCCATATTGCTATCCACTAATAAAGTCCTTATCTTTGCTTGTATTGCAATATTAGGCAATGAAAATAACATAGAGAGTGAGCAGAAAAAAGTTATTCACCCCACCAATTGCTCTGTCTGAACATATTACAACAAAGATGCTGTTCTTTGGATACCCAAACCAGTCAAAGTTAGTTCACTGAAACTGGGGAGCTCTTTCTTAATTTAATTTATACTTGAGTAAAAAAAAAAAAAGCAATGCCAACTTCCCTTTGTCTTAAGATGAAAGAATAAAGAGAGATCAGATCAGAAAGAGACTTTCAATACTGGGACAAAAGGGAGACTCTGAGCTTGGGGTTTTTGATCTGCTCTGTGGTGAAATCCTTTCTTCTGTTGCTGTTTACATGTTGAACCAAGTAATGCCTCTATTTCCACTTGTTCTGCACAACAGCCAAGGTAACTTTGCAAACATACAACCAAGCAGGACTGCAGGCTTACTTGCAGTATGTCTTTTACTGAAAAATACATTTTATTTATCATAACATTCAAGAAAAAAACAAAACAAACCCCAACATAATACAAATGCCAACTCATTCAGTTACAAACTTTGGTACTTGGCGGTTTCAGACAGTCTGTTCTCACGTGGCTGTGATGCACTGAAGTGTTCCCGCTGTGCAATTCCCAGAGCGACTCCGCCGTCCTTCAATCCCAGGCCCACGGCATCCTGCAGTGGGATCACTTCGGGTTTCAGCTACGCACTTGCCACAGTGTTGTCTACATTGAGAGTAGCTCAAAGAGTCCATTTCTCTCCAGTTATACATCTTCTTTTTCTTAATTCTTCCTCAACAGGCAACAATCATCAACACGATGCGTTCACGGCATTTTCCCCTTTACCTTACAGCCCACCCCTCTCTCATCAGACATACCACCCACATCCTCTTAACAATCATTATCCTTACTTCACATTTGCACTTTTAAATATCTTTACACCGATAACTAACCCACCCCTTTAAAAATGAGAGGAAAAAGAAAGGGGCAGGGGGAAATAAAGAAGAAATTTTTAAAAAAAGAAATAGGTGAAAAAAAAGCACAAGCATTTTTGCAGTATGTGTTCTCGGGTAGCCACAAGTTAATGGCAATATATAAGCATAAGGAATGACACTTTGGCCATCAACACTAAAGAATAAAGGTAGCTTTGAATACAGACAAGGGGGGAAAACACCCCATACAACCCATAAATACATTTCAAATCATTCACCAGTTGATTCACCAAGGGCTAAATTCGATACTGAGTGAAACCAACCCTGTTACAAAAGACCAGAACAACATTCTGGTGCATCACTCCAGTCCCGCTCAAACTTTTAATTGGATCCTGACCTAAAATGCATGGACAGTTTGCTGGTGCAGCCCTCAAACCCTGAAAGCGGGGCTGGGAGGGAACTTGAGTGGTGCACAGGATTTCGGCCTGCTTTGCACACGGGGTGAATTTCAGCTGTAACATACTATGACTGCACCGTGAAACATATAATACTAGCAGCTTGTGAGCCCTGACATGGAGGGCTTGACTCTAATCCAAGATATGTGGTTACACATCACCCCATCCACTGGAGAAATTCACCACTGGGTATACATGGAGGAGCACCATATTACCAGAGTTTTTTTCTGGTGACCTTCTGTGGCATTACCTGCTGGGTCCGGCTTGACTCAAGCCCAGAGCTCGGGTTCTATAAAGTGAAGAACATGGTGCTCAGATCTGCAAGGCACTCAGCACTCTGGGATGAGTTCAGCAAAGCTTTACATAGATGGGTGAAGGAAAAAATCCTTCCACTGAAGTCCCCAGGAATCTGCTTAGATATCTGAAGCTGGAGATGCATGGCTTTGCTGGGTCTGTGAAGCGAAGCACCTTTCAAAACTGACCCCTTGATGCAAACATGAAGTCTCTTCAGTAATAGACAAAATCTAGTAAACACTGTTTGATATTAGGATTGACACATTCCACTGAAGTAATCGCCCCTGAGAAAATAAATACCTGTTGGTATTCCCTCATTTTATTGCTTTCATCTCCATAGGCAGTGAAAAAAAAAAACAACCCTGCAAAATTTTCCTCCAACAAATACATGCTGAAATCCTGGGCACTTGTTTTCTATGCTTTTTAATTTCCCTTTCAAGTACACCGGGTGAAACTGTAAACCTGAGGTTGTATGTGCAAAACCTGTATCTTGTAAACTGCAATGTGAAACTCCGCTCCGAGCACCGATACAGGAAAAGGTAGGACAGGAACATTTTGGAACAGGGATGCTAGTATTATACTGAACGTCCTGCACACGTGTGTGTCACAGGGGACCATCTACTCTGGTACCTGCACTGTCCTGCAGTCCCAAGTACTGTTCTGTTTAACACTGATACTCTAATCGCAACACCTACGGACTTATCAGTCAAGAGAAAGGGGGAGAAGCATTCATTTCCTTTAAGAGGCAGTCAGCCTGAATCCCAGTGGGAAGTTGAAGCTTGTGACTGCAGGCTGTACAACTGAAGAGCACAGGGATTAGCCTTACACGATCCGTGCTCTAGCTGGGCGCACCGAGCTCTTTAAAAAGGGTTTGAATATCCATTGGATTTCCACAATGATGAAAATGAGTGAGGAGAGGTATGAGAAATCACTCGCTATCTGCATGCTTGCAGTGCATTTCATCCTGAGGGCAGTTACAGTTTGTGCCTGTAAACAAATAAATTGCACTGAAATACAATCTCACACATGTGGTTGAAGACAGTTCTACCTGAGTTTTCTGCACCTTGTGAGTTAGTTAGGAAAATGAAAACACTGAAACTTCCCTAGCTGCAGGACAGCTCAAGAACAGGTGGAGGAAAATCCTGCCTGCGGGCAAATTGCTTGAGTATAGACTTTTGGGTTTTGCCTTTAGACTTTAAAATTCTGATCTGTTACCTCAAGAAAGCTTTATGTTATATAATTTAGGTTTGCTCTTACATTTATTTGCTTCCCAAAGTGCTTCACTGAACCAAAATTTTGGGCAGCGAACAGAACATTGTATTTTACTGCCATAATAACAATTCTCTTTTGCCGAGACAAAGTAGTTGCTGGTAACAAAACAATCAGTTTGAGCAGAGTTGGACATATAAATCACTGCACTTCTAGTAATCTTACTTTATATATTCTTGTTCAAAAGATAAATATTTTCTTAGCAAATTGTAATTGCAGCCCTCAGATAAACCTGTCAAACAACAGCTAAAGAAACAACTACCTACTATTGAGGCTGTAACATTAAAAATTTCCCCTTGCAGGGCATTGTTTTCAACAATGTTGCACTTTAAGGAAGAATAGACTGCAGTCTTAAAGAAAAATAAATGCTCTTCTCTCCTTTAGAACCAGGATTTTAAAATATTACATTCAATTTCTGGTTTCCCAGTATTTCAACACTGTCATAATTAAGGCAACTTGTGATGTTCAACACAGTACAGAGGAGCAAACAAAATGTGAAAGCAATCAAATGTGTTTTCTGACATTTACACAGTTTGTTTTGAACCATGCCAAAAAATAAACACTAAAGATAAATTTAACATTACAGCTCTCTTCATTTGCAATTCCAGGTGAGAAGTACAGAGTACAAAAACCCATCTGATTGGAAATTGTGACTAAAACCTGTATGGGAGACCCTCATTCACCGCAGTAGGGGAGAGCTGAGGGCTTTGTTTTATTTTATTTTTTAAGAGCTGCAGGACTGCACTGGATCATCACAACACATTCCAGGGACCTGAATGAAGCTGTGCACAGATCCATACTGCAACACTGCTGCATTTACACCCTGCATTTTACAAACAGCTGTAGTGGCATCACTACCTTTAGCTACCAGCACAGAGGCAATGCCTAAAGCCTGCAGATCGGCTTCAGCACAAAAACAACTTTGCACAAAATAATGCAGTAATTTGGTATTGCTCACATAATTAAATGTAGGCATACTCCAAAACACGGGGGCATTTAGGAGAAAACAAGAAACTTACATGCTTATTTTGTATGATGAAGCAAAAAAATTGAGAAAACTGTAGAAGCAGTTTTTAGGATTAATGTTGAAGAGTTACCAAGTGTATTTCAAATTAAAGGAGCATAATTCTTCTTCCTTATCCCTGCGGAAAAAAACAAACAAAACCAGAAAAGCATCATTAATATAGATTGTTAAAGAGCCACCACAACAATCTGAACAATCTTTACTCCTCTAGAGAAGTGCATAAATACCTCCTTTGTCATCACACTGTTCTTGCTACTCATGTCCTAAGCTACTGCCAACAATCAGACAACAGCACCCAACTTTTTAAACTGAGTCAGTGGTCGGGAAGCCCTGCTTTTTTGAGCAGAACTCATCCTTTCTGCTGAAGGTGTGGAACATGCTGTGCTTTACAACCCCACAGCTCCCAGAAGACTGGTCCTGGGGAACCCCAAGGACCTAGGTGGGAAGAGGGCAATGTGACCTACGCGGGATTTAAGTGATCCATCCGCTCAGTTAAAGAGCTGGGCACTTTCCTCACCGACACAGCATCCAGCACAGAATACATCAGGTAAAGTGAAACAACCCATACCCACCTGCTCCAAGATTCGTGGAGTTAAGACTTAAATACTGGCACAGGAAATCATCCTGGGCAGGAGGAGTCATTAAACTCACCATTAACGTCTATCAGTATCAAGGCTAAGCACTACTGAAACGTTTCCTAAGTGGCCTCAGCTTTGAACACAAGGTCACGCTCATTTCCATTTGTAGACTGATTTACGAGATCAAATGTTGAAGCCTGTTTGGTTCTTGGAATATGCCAGTATTTCCCACTAAAATTGGACAAATTCTTTACTAAATTCTCAGCAAAGGCATCAGCATAAATAAATCTTATGTACAGCATATTACACTGTAAGTTGACCTCTTGACTTAGTAATGTAGAAAATATATCCTGCTGAACAGGGAACAACTAAACAGAGTTGAAAAATATCAATTTATGAGCCTTTAAAAATAATTTTTATATGCTATCTACACAAAATTAATTTTTAAAGGCAGGCATAGATTATGTGATAGCAGTAAGGAAGAAAACACAACTAATAATTATATTCACATATATGTTCCTGTAACTATAAGGTGTTTATGCTCACGTTTAAACAAGACAGTGAAAAATACCCTTCTAATATTGGCAGTAGAATTTACTACAGTTGCTTTCTACTTCGCTACCTGTTCTTTTCTCATTTATTTACCTAACACAAGGCAGCAACTCCACAGAGTACAATGTAGTAATAGATACAAAAGTTAAAAACACACATTCAGTCATTCGTGCTGGGAATGAGCTGCTGTCAGGCAGTCCACTCACTACATGTTGGTGCTGTCTAGGCTTGGATGCAAGTTTATTTGAACTGAAAATTAGCATCACTTCTTTCTCATATCAAGAAAGAAATGCAGCAGGCAAGAACAGTGTTGCTAAAGCTCCCCCATCTACTGTGAGTGAAGCAGAGGAGGAAGAGAAGAGAAGCAACCTTATGATATCGCTCAGAAACGTGGACATATTTTCTACTATTCTCTGCAAATCAGAAACTTAGGAATAGTTCAGAAATGGCAGCCTGGATCTTGTCAGAACACAAATCGACGGGATCCATTTTATCCCAATTATTATGCAGAAAAGAGCACCAGATACAAAAGGAAGTGCTGGAAGAGCAGCAGATGTGCATAGGATTTAGTGCCAACACCACCACGGGCATCACACCGTTACCAAAGATTCAAGTCACACTGACCTCCCACAGGTGACAGAGACCAAGATGGAGCAGTCCTTAACACAGTGACACGGCTTGTGAATGAAGATGTGAAAGAAATAGAACAAAGAAGGGAAGGAGATAACATGTGCAGTGCAGAAAGGAATTCAGGAGTGGAGAAAAAAAGAATTCATTCAGCTCATTTTGCCTAGTAAAAAAAAAAAAAGACCTGAAAGGACAGTACTTTATTCAACTCCCACACTCAAAGGATGAAATCTGGCTGGTTTCAAATCCATTTTAGGATCTGCACAGCATTGCTGCAATCAAAAAACCCTGATCTGATGTGAGAGCAACGAAATGGAATTAAAAAAGTTAACAACAGTTCACCCTTTGATTCACATGAAATTATACTGCTGTTCTTGTTAGGGGAAAAACACCACCCCAAGCAAACAAATGCTTTTCATTAGGAATGGAATGACAAAAGAAATAGAGGAAAATAATGGAAAATAAATGACAAAGTAGATAATAAAGGAGAGAAGAAGAGGAAAAATTATCCACAGGGACGTGAAAGTTATGTAGGTGAATGAAAATAACAGGAAGAAGAAGGCTATAGATGTGATTCCCCTCTGGCATACACCTAATTTTCCACTGAAAGATAAGATACACGAATAACCAAAGTCTAATGACAAGTTAAATACATCCTGCAGCATGCAGTTAAAATCATTTATTTTAAGACTGTCAGAACAGGTCAAGGAGAAAAAGTGCATCCATTGTCCAGCAGCAGGACACCTCCCTCAGCAGGTCTGAGACAGCCTGGAGGGGGCATCCCTGTCTGTATTAGACACAGAGCACCTTGGCATGATCACAGGTTATAAGAATGGTAAAATCAAACTAAAGCCTGCACACTGCTGACTGACCTTCTGCTCGGAGTCTGCATGTTTTTGCACCACCAGTCTTTTGGGGCAGCTTTCCCACAGTTTTGTAGTGGCAGAGCTCTGACACAGCACAACAAAGCAGAGCTTCTGTTTTAACTTCACCAGTGAGAAAGAGCAATTTGCCGAGAGCATCGCCTGCCTCACCAGGCAGTGAAGGCAAGCTAAATACATGTTAACAGGATAACCCTCTGGGAACTGAGGGGCAGGGCACACCAGGAGATATGATGGTTTTCACTTCTAAAGAGTGAAACAAGGAAAGCTAGAGTTTTTTTGTTTCAATAGCTACTGTTACAAAGACATCTACTATATACTCCACCTTTGCAAAAACGTCAAGTCTCTAATCTGAAATCTAACAAATTCCTTCTGCAAGCAGTCTCAATTCAGCCTCCAGACCAAATGGAAAATAATCCGCTACTTTTAGCCATTTTATCTAAATTCTTGATGAAGACTTTACTGGCAAGATGAACTCAAGTAGCACAGCAGAGCTCAAGTTAAACTGGCATATTGCCTGTCCTGAGTGACCCACAAGGGCCAATGAAAACAACTTCATCCACAGCCAGGATAAAAGAATGGAAATTCCAAGATAAAATATTTACAAGCAGAGAAGTAAATGCATAAATGACATCGGTAAGGTTTCATTCAACAAAAAATCTACTATGCAGTAGTAGATGATTCAAACTGAAAAAAAATATTAAAGCAAAATAAATAACCCAAGTTCTGGAAGACAAAATTTACCCTCAAGCATGCAACTGGACAAAGCACAAACTGCTGACAAACCCAAACTTCTGCCTGTTGCCACTCTTCCACTCTTTCTCTTTGCCTTTTCATAGACATCAAAAACCAACTCTGCGAGTCTTTGGTAAACCACAGAAGATTTGGCAGCTCTGCCTAATATTGCACGTGGTAAAGATGAGCCATGCATTCTAATGCAAGAGGCAAAAGGAGCAGTGACACCAATCCTGAAGGCACTTTTGTAACATTTCAGGTCTTTAAAATGAAATGTCATCATTCCTTGGTTATTTTGCACACGCCATACTGCACCACACGGTTTCAGAGCATGCTGTACACCCAGTCCCGTGCCCCACTCCTCACTCCAGGACAGGTACTCAGTGCCCCTGCATGCACATCCCTGAATTTGGAGGCTGGCCCTGGGTTACAGCCCCGGGTAGCTGCACACTGTCAGGACTGTGGCACTCCAAGCTCGGAGCTGCTGTGTAAAACTGTGCTTTGCAGCGGTGCCCCTGGGAGCCCTCCTGAGCACAGGCAGCTGTGAGCACCCCTGTCCCTGCCAGCAGCCCCGTGGCACCAGCACAGCACACCAGGGAGCGCTCCGTGCATCCCGCTCCCTCACCCCACTAACAAGAAGGACTCAAAGTGAGGGTTTGCTTCCACTGGACTCCTCTCCCACTCTTCTTGAGGTTGGGGAGAAACAGGTTCAGGGGAAAGAGAGAGGTTCTCACCTCCCCTCGGGAGGAAGAGGCGAGAGGTGAGACAAGAGGAGGATATGTTGCCGAGGTGAAGGGGCTCTTTCACGGCTTGCAAGATGGGTCCAGATGATGGATCCAGACAGAGATGCCCAAGCACACTCCCATCCCCAGGAGCAAAGGGAGGTGCCCCAGCCATGGGGCTGCGCAAATACAGGCTGTGTGATTAGCAGCTATGGTGTGCTTCTCTGAAACTGCCAAAAAAAGAAGCTCCAAGGAATACAGCTCCAACGGGTGTGCCTAACTTTTCTATCTATATTTTACACCCTGGTGAGGGCCCCTCTGTGGACTCTCTCTCCCCTGAGGAGAAGATGTGGCACCTAGTCTATTTGGCCATTAACCCATGGGGTTAATGCCCTGACCCATCACCGGTGCCTGCCGCGCCCGACAGGCAGCACCCACTCACCTGCGCTCTTCACCGGTGCTCCACCACGAAGCGCATGGTGGTGCCGTCGAAGGAGGGCGGCGCGACGATCCGCGGGCCGGTGGCCGGCGCTGTGATGCTGATGACCGGCTTCGCCTCGGCTGCCCCGTGCCGCGGCGCCGGCGGGCCCTTGCTGGTAGCAACGTAGTAGGGGCTCTCGGCAAAGGCCGCCTCCGGCGCGGCGGGGCTGCCAGGCTCTGCCGGGGCACTGGCATCGCTGCCCGAGTGGGACAGCGGGCGCTGCAGGGCGCCGGCGGGCAGCACGGTGGCGGCGGGCAGGAGCCCGGGGTAGAGCATGTAAGTGGCGCCATAGGCGCCGGCATTAAGGGCAAGGGGCGAGAGAGGCAGCGGGACAGGAGCGACGGCCGGCTGCTGGGGCACCGGCACCTCCACGTACTGCCCGGTCTCGGGGTCGAAGAGGCGCCGCTTGAGGGGCTGCTGCACAGGTGTGTCCACCAGGTAGTACTGCCCGGTGCTCACGTCCAGCAGCACCTTGCGCTGCGTCTGCGGGAAGGGCTCGGCCGCTGTAGCCGCGGCGGGCACGGAGGGCGAGAAGCAGAGCAGCGGCGGCGGCGCGGCGCCGGGCAGGGCGGCGAAGGGCAGCGGCGGGCGGTACAGGGCGGCGGGCGGGCCCTCGGCGGGCGGCGGGGCGGCGGC
>VXBT01000870.1:32897-92124 GCA_013400235.1 Oriolus oriolus | reverse complement strand
CGGCCGCCCACGCCCTGCCCTCCCCTCCCGTCCCCTCCTCCGCCCGGCGCGCCGGCTCCCGGCCCGGGCGGGCATCGCCGCCGGGGGGCGGAGGGGTCGGGCCGGGCTCAGCTCCCCCCGCAGCCCGCCGGGGCACAGGCCAGGCCGTGCGGCACAGCGGGAGAGCTGGCCCTGCGCATCCCGGGGCGGGACCAGGTCCTCCGCGTTTTCCGAGATGGGCTTCACCCGCGCGGCCCCAGGCGCGGATTATACATAGAGCCGGCGTCACTTAGGCCGGCTGAACGAAATTCTATTTTAAACGTCTCTGTTTGCCAGAATAAAGGCGCCCGGACACCCCTTGGAAAGGGAGAGCTGCTCATGCCTGCAAAGATGCTGCCACTGCCCAGCTCCCCGGGAAGCCGGCGGCACCGGCTGGAGGAGACAACTCCCAGGGCACCGGCTGAGCATGCAGCTGTCAACAGCAAGTGCACCCTCGTTCCACACGCAGCAGTGGCTAAATAGCTATTTTCTTCTTTAAACTATGCCCCTGCACCCTGTGTCCCCACTTGCAGGAGGTGTGGTTGTGTAGGGACACTCCATGAATGCCGGCCTGGCCCTGCACCTTTACAGTAGTCCAGAGAGCCACTGGTCTCCAAGAAATCTTTCTCTTTCCAAGAAATGCCAGCTTAGACACAACCAGCACCTAAGACCTATTAATAGGCATTTCTATGGCATGCCTGACCTTTGGTGGCTGAGAGCTTTACTGAGCGGTCCCCAAGATGACACACCAAAAATCACTCCAGCACCATGGAAGTTTTGAAAAGGCGAACTGTTAAACACCGAGGAGGAGAAACGAAGGAAAGCGAGCAATGTTGAGGAGCAGCTCTCAGATATACAATGCAGATAATGTCCTAATTTTACAGCTTAAAAAACAACATCCCAAATTTACAGCACCTAAACACTTAGGTGAGCAAGCTGGCGCTGGGCTGGTAACGCTGAACTGAGGTGGGGGAGAGTTGTGGAAATCCCTAAAGCGATTACCAGGATCCAGAGCCTTACAGCTGCATGCACTGGCATGGTGTGCAGCTCTGCCAGGGATGCCACAGGGATAGAGGAACCAAGATGCAAAGCAGACGCCATCCCAGAACTCTTCCCAGCACTGTCCATGTCAAAACAAGGGTTTCCCAGTGCTCCCAGCTCCTCATCCCAGCCTGTAGCCAGGCTGCTCTGCTGCCATCCTCCCCGTGGGGTTGCATGGGTCCTGCTGCCTCCAGGAAAAATTACCTCCCTTTACTGAACCCAAGCGGAGCCTTGTGAGGCTCCCTACAGCAAGGGCAGGTTCACAGCCTGTTTCAGGTAAGGGTCTCTGCTGCCTGGAGGAAAACAAGTGAGGTGGCTTCAGTTTTTAGTATCCTACATAGATACATGGCAGTTTCTTAGGCTGCAGATTGACAGGATGGAACATATTACTGAAGCACCACGTGATATTTTAACAGAAAGACACATCTTCCAAACCTGGAGGGTTTGCAGCAAGTCAGGCCATGTGCAGAGATAACTGATTCCCATCCTTACTGAGCCTGTCCTGCCTCCAGTGTGCTGTTAATGAGAAGCTGGGCACCAGCTTTCATGAGTATTAGGCTTCCTCAGCCTTAATCTCAGACCAGGTTTATGCAGCATCAACTCCCCTGGTACACATAGCTACTGCAGTTCTCCACAGAGCTGTGGTAAATGGCACCATCACCCCTCAACAGCTTCACTGGGTTTTGTGTCCCATCTACACATATTACAGACTGGCCCCTGTCTCAAGCAGCCACAATAAAATCATGACATAACTAGAGAAAGACAGTATTTTAGCACATTATTAAGAGGCATCTTGGTTTTGATTAATGATGGGCTAAGAGTAGATCCTCCAATACAGTCCTTTCCAAGTGCTTGGGATGCTGAGGAATGCGCTTTAAACCCTGATCATTCATTGTACTTGGGTGACTGCTGGCACCTGTAGCAGCCTGGCCTTCTGCTCTGCCTCTGCCTTCTGCCAGCCGCCTCCTCCCAAGCAAGGTCTCCACCCCAAGTTCTCTGTGCCCCCACACTCTGATCTCCCAAACCAGGGTCTCAGGTGTCAGTCTCTCTCACCTTACTGTCCTCTCTACTCTTTGGTTTTCCTGCGTTTAGAGTACACAATGAATCAGATCTTTGCTCCCCAAACCTGCACAATTACAAGTGGTGGTGTTTTTTTGAGTTGTAACAGTTGCTCGTGTACTCCTGCCAAGATCCCCAGACAAGATCCCCACCAAAACGAGCAGCGAAACTTGACTCTTTATTTATCTATTTTCACAGTCTAGTTTCTAGCTATGGTCCTGAGATATTTTTTTCTGCTCTTTTCCTTTGATGGTATCTTGATCTTAATCTACTCAATCTTTCAAACCCAGGCAATGACTCTCAACACTGAAGCTGAAACCATAACGGAGCACTCTTACATGTATGTTTCTAACATACTTATATATCCAGCACAGGGAATTTATGCCCCTGCTGACAAAAATACATACCTAAAATCCACACCTGTTCTTCTCCACTTTCAGTCATGGCTAGCCCTGGAGGCCTGCATGCCTTAGGCACTCAGATCAGGGTATTTCCCATGGCACTAAGACATTGCTGCAGGGTACAGAGCCACACAAATCCTATTGCCATTTGCAAAAAGTGAATCTCTGACATCCAGCTTAAGTGCTCTAATCAGTGTATGGCATTAGAAGAGTGGGAGAAAATGAGAAGGATTTCCTCCTCTTTTTTTTGTATCCAAAATTTCTGCACTGATGCAGCGCCAGCTCCTCAGAGGTGCTTTGCTGCAAGTCTGGCCCGGAGCAAAGCGTAAAATTCCGTGGGGTTTAGGCTTAATGCCTTCTCCCCAGCCCTTCCTCTTAGCTACCATGGTGTCAGCTTTTGTAAAGCCTGTTTTGGAGGTGTCTAATAGCCTCCATGCATCGCATCCAAAGCTTGGGTGCACAGCTTGAACCCGGGGCTGACTCCCCAGGACTGCTCCCCTGTGGTGCTGCCTCACAAGGGATCAGAGTGCTCCAAAAGTTTTGCAAAGGTGTAAATGATTTTGCATTTAAGTTTTTTTTCTGTATCTATTACAGCTGCCAGACAAGCCCTACAGCAAGCAAAGGGATAGACCTGTTTGGTCACAGTCAAAAGTACACAGGAAAACTGCAGCTCCATCCCATCTTCTTGCAAATAGCAATTTCTTGCTCTGTGCTGGCATGACATCTCCACTGATTAATAATCAGATCAATGTGATTTGGTTAATAATGTGGGATATAAGTAACTAACATGGCATCCTTATGATCCTAGCCATACCCAGCCGAGGCATGCAGTAGCATCAATTACTCTCTTGAGGTTTCCACCCTTAAATCTCTCTCACTCACTAATGGTACCAAAGTCTAAGATTTCTGCATCCAACTCTGTCATGAAGTGTTACTGGAGCTGTCCTCACAATCACAGATAATCTGTATGTTTAATGCCTTTTGTAACATAGCAGGTACTCTACTTTTAAAGTCTTTCTGGTAAAAATAACAACATACACTCTTAGCCACATTCTGTCCTTTGCTCATACAGGTTAGGTCAGAGAGGTAAAGGTGATGGGGAAAATGCAGATAGGCTGAATTAGCTCTGCATCTTAAAATACATTACTCATGGAAGTAGCAGGGAAGTGGGATTTAAAAGGGATTTGAGAAGAGGCACTCAAAAGCGGAATCAAGAGATGAAGAATGAGGTTAGGGAAACTGTAACTATACAGTTACATAGGAGATCGTACAGAAGAAGGCATAGGGTTTTTTCCTTTAACTGAGACAGGAAGGAAAGTGAACAACTGGTGGGGGAGTACTTAGTCGAGCTTTCTCTGACTAGGGAAAGGTAAAATATTAATCTGTTAATTTAACCTTAGCAAATGTTAATACCACTTTACATATTTTAGTTCTTACAGTATTGAGTCATCACAAAGGAGTTATAAAAATCAGGTTCATACAGAAGAAAAATCAAAATATTATTTTCATGGAGAAGACAAACACTTCTGCTACTGCTCCAGTAGCTAAGATGGTCTGCAGGAGAGGTTATGCTTCTTGCATGGAAAGCGATGTCTTTCACAGAAAATAAAGAAACAGCATAAGACTTCTGTTGAATTCTGTGCACACAGCAAAAGATGCTCACTATTGGTTCAGAGAGAGATGAAGAATGATAGAGTCATAGGGAAAAGCTTTAATTTTTGGCTGATTATTCTCTTGTCTAGTATTTGAAGACTGCTGGATTGAATTTTTCTCTCACTAGTTTTCTGGTAACATTGCAGACTGTCAAAGTGAGCTCTGTGGTAAACTTCATCTTTGAAATTAAAGCAAAAAAATACATTACTGGAGTTTGGATGTGTGTGTTTGTGTGTGTGTGTTAAGGAGAAGAGAAAACTGAAAACAGCACCCTGACTTTCTCTCAGGACTAGTACCCAAGAAGGAGGGAGCAAACGCTGCTTGAGGAAAGAAGAGGTGGATTTGTGGTTTAGCAATAAACAGTGAGGCCCAGTACACATTATAAATCTCCAAGTGCTACCAGATATATCAAAAGGAAATACAATACCCACACACGTGTGTTAGTATGGAAGCTTTCTAGTAAAAGAAAGTGGAAATAAAATGAGATTTTTGTAGCTTGCACTAAAATAGTGTTTCTTATGGCATTTAGCAAGGGACTGACTGAAAAAGTACTAAGAAAAAACTAAGTAAAACCAGCACCTGGATGGCTCAATCCTTTCTCTCACAGAGACAATGCCAGTTAAGAGGCTCCTTTCCTATTCCATCCCAAGCCTGTTGAAGAGATTGAGGGGCTCTTCTAAACACTCAACCTGCAAATGTAAACCAAATGTGCGCTCCTTCCTGGCAGACCTCTCCCTCTCAGTGAGAGTCAGACCTCTCAAAAGAAACTCCGGAGCTGAGTGGGTTTCAAGACCCTAACCTGAGCGCTTGAGCTTTCAGGATTCAAAAGCCCCTGGCGTGGCCCTCCGAATGGGAGGCCACTTTTCCTCCTAGGATGAGATAGGATGAGGTTCTGGCCACTGCCTTACGCTCTGCAGTGCATTCCCGTGTGACTGAGCCCCTGCGAGCAGCAGAGGCTGAAGTGCTGTGAAACAACAACCCCCCCGCCCTCCCTTGCTGGGAGCAGCTCCTGCTGGATGCCTCACACGGTCTGCAGAAGATATGTATGTTTTTAAAACAGATCCTCCCCCTTGCTACCCATCGTTCTCTTCCAGACCCCAAAATCTCATGCCAAAACCAAACAGCCAGGAACATAATCCCAGAATGAGTTTAGATTTCTCCTGTACTTTTCAGTCGTGCTGCAAATACAGTCTAAATATGCATTCATGTATTTATATGGGGTGTCTGCTACTCAGACAAAATAAATCAAATACTTGCTGAATTTTGTTCATGTCAGATCAAACTGTGTCTACAATGTCAGTGATACAAGAGAATATTCTGGTCGCTATTACATGGAGACAGCAATAGCACATGCAAACTGCGGGAATCTGTTCAATAAGATTAATTATAATAACTTTATTGCTTTCACAAACATCCTGGCAGGTGCCTGTCCAGCCTGCACTGACAAATTTCTGCTTGCAGAGACTTCATGGCTTCCCCAGGCCCTCTCCCTTGTACCTGATTGTCCTATACCATCAGAAAGATGGTCCTCAGGTCTGTCTGGCTTCTCCTTGCTGTCAATCCATTTTTTTCTGCCACAGATGGAGGAAGAAGATTCCCACTTTATGCTACAGGTTTTCTTTATAACTAAGAGCGACCAGTGTTCCTCCTTCGATCTCCAGCTTTCACTAGCCCTAGGTTCACTTTAACTTTACCTGTGGGACATACCAGCTACATCTCCCATCACTGCTCTTCAGATGTCCTTTAGCCCATCCGTGGTGGGCAAGGGACAAGTGGTGCCCACAAGACACCAGGTGGAGCCTCCCCTGTGGTGAAAGAGGGACGGAATAATTTTGTGTCCTGCTCATCCATCCCTGAGTAACATCCGTTGTTTTCATGATGGCATGATCGAGTCCTTCAGCTCAGGCCCTACCCTGAGCATGTTTTCCATTCTTCCTCTAGTTACTAATGAAAATACTGAACAAACACAATTGTGCTGACCCCCATAAGTTCACTGCTAACACAAATGATGCAGTATTTGTAATTGACCTTCAAGCACGATCCATACAATTTTTTCTCACCTCATAATTTCACCAGCTCAGTGCTTCCCTACCTGGCTAACAGAAGAGAACCACGCCCTGTGAAAGGCCAACATCATTTCTGCTCTCTCTGCAAAGCCTATTGCCCCATTTTAGAAGAACTCACCAAGCTATCAAACTCACATTGTTATTTATCTGTTCTTTATCTTTCTCTCTCTTTGCCTACAGAGTGTGAGTTTATGCCAACATTTTTCCAGGAACTGAAGTTACACCAACTGATTTCAACTTTGCTGCTCCTTTCCCCAGGCCTCTCAAAGTCCCTCTTCCGCAGGAGCAGCTCTCCCAGGTGGCTGGGTCTGTTCAAATCTCCAATCACTTGCCTGCCTTTGGAAATGAACTTTCTTCAGTGACCCTATTCTTTGTACAGTATTATTGGGTAACCCGAGAACTGCAGATGTATCTGATTATTGGAACTGTGGAGACGATTGCCAAAAAACCCGAAACCATGACCTTTCCTTGAGTTGTTATCAGCCAAGCTGGTGAGGGGAAAGAGAGATGATTTATGACTGTTCATTAAAATTACAGAAACTGATTATAGAGGTGGATCTCAGCTGAAAAGTTCAGGCTCAAAACCTGCCTGCATAGTTCGGGGTATTTGGACATGAGAAAACAAGGAATTATCTCTTGAAGCAAGGTGAATGTATATGGATGACATTTTTATGGTGTTTTGTATTGTATTTTAAAATATATCTCATTTATACTCAGGATATTTTTCTTAATTTTCTCATGGTTTATTAATTTATTATTTTTATTACTCGATTTTGTTAAATCTAGTTTTACTATTTAAATTTTTTTAAAAATCCACTTTTAACTGGCCAGGGGCCATCAGGTGAAAAAGTAAAGCGATACCATTTTTTTTCCCACTTACTTTAGAATTAAAATTGCAACCAGTCAGTCTGGATTTTACATGGGATAACACCATCCCTTTGTGCAATTAACTGCTTTGCAGAGGGGTTTTGAACTCTGGCAACAACTTGCTGACAAAGAAGAGCTCCTACAGACAAATGTGCGCCCGAGCGGTTGCTTGCGCCTCTGCTCCGAGACTGTAACATGAAATTGCCATGCTCTGGAGAGCAGCCAGCGTCGGATTGGGATTAATTTGCTCCCAGGGTTCAATAAATAACGTCGGGAGGGCCCCGTGGAAAGCGATCCCCGCTGGTTACGCGCAGCCCCTGCCACGGGGCCTATGTTTGGTCACCGAGCCGGGTGCGTGCGGCGGCCGCCCGCAGGCATTTCTCACTGGGTTTACAGTAAAAGCCACCTAAAGTGCCTCCCACCCCCTGGCAATGACAAGGGGGATCAAGCAGCCCTCGGGGCAAAGCTCTCTCAGGACGGAGGGGCTATATATAGGGGAGCTCAATAAACACCATTATGATCCACATGCGATGTGCCTGCCCGGAATTAAGGTCACATCCATGCTTTTGTGTGTGTCTCTCCACTGGCTAGCTTGGCTTACAAATTAAAGAATTGCAGGTGAGAAGCTGGCTACATAATGAGGAGTTATAAATCCAGCCGGTTTCCATCTGACAAAACCTTTTAGTCAGTACGTGAGGCAACTGCAGAGGAAAGTAAGAATAAGATTTTTAAATCCACGTGTAAAATCCATTGTAAAGGTCAGGTTTATAAGGAGACCATCCCAAAACGCTAATGACATGACAGTTTTATGAGGCTGGAAAATGATAGCTTGGCAGAAGCTGAGTAATACTAGAGCAAGGGATTTATTTAAATTGGACTACTTTTATTTATTTATTTATTTTTCTTTTTGTCCTTGATCCTTCCCGATCTCACAGAGATGAAAAATGTGTAAGTAGCTCCCCATATTCAGCTGACAAGTGAGGTAAGAAAAGGTTATTTATGTGAGGCATTTTTCTGTAATTTTACCCTCCAAAGGTTTTATGTATTTTTCTGCAGAATATGTTAGTGAAAGTTATACAAATTTTAATGCCGATAGCTTGCAAAAAAATACATAAAACATCAACTCTAAATAGCTAGCCTCAGAAACAGAAATAGTAAGAGTTTCTACATGAACTTTAACACAGGTTTAACTTAGAGAAACTGCATTTCTCCATAGGACAGGTGGACAACCTGTCCAGAAGAGCTTGTAGTCAAATGTATACATTTAACAGAGATGCATGTGCACCCTAAGAATAAGCCCTTGTGTATCTAAACAGAGTAAGAGTACCTTTTCATTTGTAGTATAAAAATCTCTCTCATCTTAATACTGTTTCTCCAAAAAGCAGTATCAACACCAAATCTGGGTTTGTTGGTTTATTTTTTTTACCTTGTGCAATGAGTTAATTCACCCTCTAGAAGACTGCAAGCACCTGAACACATCCTTCATCAGCTGAGCAGTTCTTGTCATGCTGAAGCTTAATGCAGTTTTCATTAAACTGCAGTTTCAAGTTTAGCCTCAAAACACACAATCTCTATCTATCAAAATATAGCTATAGATATGCTATAGCGTATTATCTATATATAGTTACACAAAACATACAATATCTACCTATAGCTATGCTAGATATTTGCTTATACACTTCCATGTTTCCCACAATTCTTTTAATCAACACTGAAAAATAGGAATATTTTTAAAAATAGGAAAAATAAGAATATTTTAAACACAAAAATGGTGTATTCTCTTCTCTGCAAGGAGGCTGAGGTTCTCTCTCCAGGTCTTCTACTTTCCTCTACCACCGCATTTTGAGAACACAGATGGTGTCTCGGCACCCGGGGTTGTGGGGTCTAGTAGGGTGCTCTGCACAGAGCGTGCAGGCCTGATCCTGTGAGGTGCTGAGTGCTTCCCAGGAAGCGATGAGCTCTCTGAAATCCCTGTGACAGATCCCCAGGCCGGGCAGACACTGACCACATCTCCCCCGACACTCTCCTGGGAATCCTCCCCTCTGCAGCGTGCACCAACCTCGTCCTCAAGCAGTGCCTTTGTGGAGGTTCTCAGTTAATAAATTGATCATCCTGGAAATGAGGCAGGGTGAATTCTGGGCAAATACTGGCTGCTGTGGAGTTCACTCTGCCAAAGTGCTGAAGTATTTGTCGACTTTGTGATTAAGGTATGTTTGGATGTATTTGCTCAGCAGTGAGGGCTGGTGTGCAAACCCTCTGGGGCGGTGGGCTCCCTGTAGAGCCCAGCTGGATGCTGTGGGTCATTTATCTTCCGTCAGCCCCAGAGTCCAGGGCCAAACCAACTCTCACGGGGCAACATTCCTCCTCCAAAGAAGCCTCTTCTGCTCAGAGGCTCTTGCAGTTGCCAGGTGGCTTCCTCTCCCTCCGCCTGCACCAGCACACCGTGGCTGGGGGATCATGGAACTGAGCATGGATCATATTCTGCTTTGGATGACTCTCAAGGCTGAGGGAAATAAGAGGGAAAGCTTTCCCTTTCCTGTCTCTGAATGGTTTCCAAACATCCCCATGAATCAGGTTTGGGAAAAGAAAACCAAAAACCCTCTCTGTTTCAGAAAACTTGAACACTTAACAACTCTTTCTCCTCTTGTGAACCATTTGCTGAACTTAACCCAAATTAGCAAATAGGTCTGAAGTGTTCAGTAACACTGAAGAGGAAGACCGGAGAGGAACTGTATTTGGCCACGCTCTAGTAATTGTTTTCTTTTATTACCAGTGCAAGCCTAGATGGCACAAAAGGTTGCTACCCAGTGACACAAGCGACAACTGTATTAGCTGCCGGCTGCTGGGTAGCACGCAGCACAGAGATACTTGAGATGGCTTTAAATTGGCTAGCTGGGGTGCTGGCCACTTGTTCACCTGCAAAAGCAGAGCAGTTAAGCTGGGATAGCTCATCTCTGGATATCTTAATGCGAGTGTTTTTTCCTCATCATCACAACACAGTCCCTTCTGCAACACTGAAGACCCTCAAGGGCCAAACCTGAGAATGTGCCCCTTGTCAGAGAGATTTTGTTTGTTTTAGCATTTGTGATGTGAAAGAGATTTTAAAAAAATAATAATAAAAAAGGGAGTGCCTACATTTTTTTTTCCACAGAAGCTATTTCACACCTGCTACTTTGTGCTTTAGAAGACAGGAAAACTAAAACTTTAGCTGAGTTTTATCCCTTTACTTTACATATTTCCATTCCTGTGTCCTGACCCTGCCAGAACTAAGCCCAGAAGGGAGACAATGCTTCTAGAGTATAACTTTTCACCGAAACTTAAAGAACAACAGGCAAAGGGAGAGTTCAACCCACCTAAAGTCCCAGCTGGTCCATCATAAGCAGACAGTAATTAGCTTCTTACTTCAGACAAGCCACTTTGCTGCATAAAGGCATGAATTGTATTTATGTATATATGTAAAGGTAAACTTCCCCATCTGGCCGTAACACGGCTGCCTTGCTTCCCATTTATGTGGAAAAGCAAATGCTGTTTCCAGAGGGACTGATGCCCTGAGCCATTTTTCAGGACTCAGAGAAGTACATGATATACCAGAAAGCCACTGCAAGGTCTCAATAAAAAGATCAGCCAGATGGGTAGCTCTATCCAAACTAGGATCAGTGATCTGGCTGAGCCTATGTGGTTAAAAGGAAAGCAAGTGAAATCTACTTTGTGCCTTGGGCTGTTTTATTGAACGGTATAAAACCATACGAGCGGGTTTATATGGAAAAAAAGTAGTTATATATAAGCTTAGTGCCTGATACCTTGACAGCACTGCAGGGATATATTTAGCTTGAATGAACTCCTGAGCCCTGGTTCAAATGCATTCAACTAGGGCGTGTTCCTCTCCATGCTGGAAAAAGAGGAGTCCATTAAGGTCTTTTTCTGGTGCACCAGCAGTTCAAGCCACTTAACTTTCCATGCAGTAAGTCACATGAATTGAATATACAAAGCAATCAGAGAACAGAGCGTAATGATTTTTTTATCCCTGGCTGATAAAAGGAAGCACATGCTGATCTTTTTGGACAAATCACTGCTCTCAGCTGAAACCTCCATACCTCCTCCTGTGAATATGTTGAAGAGGATGAGCACTTAAAGCGACTGGGCAAAAGTCCAGCATCGCTTGACAATAAAGCCTTACTTAACACGTATCCTGTTGCGGCTGTACAGTTGTTTTAGTGATCAGATACAGCCAAAAGCAGTTACAGGGATATGATGGCAACCTGAGAAGAGCTGTGCAGCGATGGAGAGAGTACAGCCCATAGATTGAGCCGGGCAGACCAAAGCTGATCTCTACTGTACGTGGCCGGGCTCTCAAGTTACACGATTTAGGCCACTGCTTACCAGGAGTGGTAGAACTAATCACGTATGTTTGGGGGAGAGGCACGATTTAGCAGATCCTAACCCAGAGGTTCATGTTCTCTCCCTTTACCCAGAAACGATGGTCATCCAAGGTTACAGGAGAAGTAGCTGGGAGATCAGCATGGAGCAGCTCTCCCGGCAGCTGCCTTTGTCTGTTAGGCAGCTTTTCCACCCCTCAGCACACGGTGCTGCAGCTGGCACAAAAGCCAAACGGGCAAGGCGGGGGCACAAGTACAAAACCTTTCTGCCCCTCCATGCATTAATGCCTGCTGAAGAGGAGGCACACTGGGCTTTCACGGAGAGCTCTCTGGGTACCAGTGTGGAAGAAGGTAATGACGTTCTTGTTTTTAACAAACTAGTTTGGTTCCCAAGCTTGGTTACTGAGGAAATGGTCTGGGACCTGAAAATTCAGTGCTGTCACAGTATGCTGCTGCAAGAGATGAAGACATGCTTGTCCTTTATTACATTCTGCCCAGGTCTTATTTTCAGATGTCATGTTTATTAATTTAAGTACTAGAAGCAGTGAAAAAACCACTCAGTAAGAACATATTAAAAATGCATCTGTGTTAAAAGAGTATCTCAAAAAGGAAACTACTAAAAGTTCAAGAAATAGCTTTTTCTATTGTGCTTATCAGAGGATGATACAACCTATGACTGAAGCCAAAAACTGTGGCTTTGTTTTGGGAGGACACCACCCTCCTCCTCCATTAGCAATAAGAAAAGTCAGCAGAGTCAGCAGAGTCAGAGTCAGCTATTAGTATTCCTGATAATGCTTTGATTCACAAATTCATGGAATATTCTGAGTTGGAAGGAACCCACAAGAATCATCGAGTCCAAAGTTTTCTGCAATTGTATAACCATGCTGTTCTTTTTGTGCAGAGTGTTTCCCTCCAAATGAATATCAGTCACTGAGAAAATGAAGGTAGAATTTCCTGAGTGATCAGCTGACCTACCAGAATACAGGTTATCTGATCTTCTCTAAGCCAGAGCGGGTGTCAGTACTTTATGTCTGTAAGGGCTGGCCAGTGAGGCAGAACAAAAGAACAGGCTTGTCAAAAAAATTAATATTTAAAATAATAGACAATTGGTTGCCTACACAGGAGTAAAACACAGCCTTTTAACATAAAGTTTATCTGATTTTTTGTATTCGCAAATTAGAGAAATAAAACTAGGTCCTGGGCTTGTATCTGGGTACTTCCCATTGATCAGGTGCCCCTGAAGGCAAACTTCTCCCATCGAATGCCCCTTCTCCCATTTTGACCAGAGGAACAGCTGTTCTGTTGGTTTTACAGCAAATCTCCAGATTTACACCAGCGTGAAAACCCAATCGAGTGCTCTCTCCACCTGCTGAATAACCTGCAGCACTGGCTGCTCCAGCGTTTTCACCAGGCACCAGATGGACATTTCCACCCAGCTGGACATTACCTGACCTAAGTTTCTAAACAAAAGAGCATGGCAGTGTACCAGGTTGGATTTGTATTGATCAGGCAGCATTTTAGCAGCTCTCCTCAGTCTAATTTTAAATGCAGTGTACCATAGCAAGAATCCCCATTATCACCTTTGTGCTGGACAGGACCAAAATATATCTCAGTAAAAGATAGGAAGAAGAGGAAGTGAGCCATACGAAATTTTTTGCCTTAAGGACCTGGTATTGTCCACAGACAATTTTTCTTTTGTCCCATTAATGTGGCTTTGTCACCCAAGTGTTGAGGCGGGGATGCGATAGCTGCAGTAGCTATTTATAGAGGCACTGCATAGAGATCAGCAGATGTTTCCAGCACAGCCATGTACTCCAAAGGTTACTTGCAAAGCCAGAGCATTAGAAAAAAAACGTAATTCAGAAATTCACAATAAAAGCCCTGAACTGTTGAGGTTTTCTAGAGGATCCACCGGTTGTTAGGCTAATTGCTGTCGTAGCGTGACTGTCGGGGGCTGCTTCCATTTCGATCAATATTGGTTTAAAACATGGAAGCGTGGAAAAAAGCAAGCCAAAGTTTGTGATGCAGTCAATAATCACAGCAACACCTCAGACAAGGTACATGTTAAATTCTTGGCTCTTGATTAGAAGTTAATTGTGTTGCCAATCCCAAACATTTAAAATTGAAAATGAATCAGATTTTTTTAAAACAGTGTAGATAGATTTACTGCTCTGGAGCATCCACTGGGCACTCTCAAACTCTATTATTCAATGACAGGTAATTTTTTAATGAGACCTGATGCTGCAAACCAACCTACATATCAAAATAAAACACCCGATTCTACCACTGTCATGGCAACGTTGCAGTGCAGCTGTGGGTTTTCACTAAAAAACATACAATAAGTACAAAGTATCCCCTTCAAAATACGGCACATTTTGGTGACAGACTGATTGCAGAATACTTCCAAGGCAAGTTTCAGCTAAGTCAGTACAAATGCATAATTACTGGTTTTGTCTTTGAGGCTGGATTTATTTTACCCAGGCTTGTTTAGTGCTAAAGACCCTTGCCTAATTTTCAGGGTGAGCTGTCTAAGCAGTAAATTATTTCAGAGTGCTTTAATCTGCAGGGTAAGAAAATGTACCACGTTTGCACAAAAGCATAGGTAGTGCAGGCTGAGCAGTCCTCAGGCATCTACATGATCAAGGATTTTTTACAGGGACTGGGAGCTAAGCGTAAAAATTATCATCATTATCACTGCTAATGAAGGATGAAGAGCTCAAGCAAACCATGTGGTAGAGCCATCAGGAAGGATGTCAAAAATTGGCTAATAAAATTTAGTAAGTGTGAAGTTCATTTGACCTTTCCATATGGAAAGTGAGCTCTCCATACAGAGTGCACTCTCAGAGCTGCCAGATGGGAGGAAATATCTGCTACAATACCTTCCCTGCTCTCAGTTTAGCAGGCTGAGCAGAACAGAGCCTGTGCTTTCACACATCTCTCGTTACAACTGGCGAGCAGCACGGATAACCATCAGGGAGAATACTCTGACCTTCATTAGACATTCACGGAGTCCTGAGCCAGAAGTGGCCAACTTTACCAGCACCCTGATAAAATCCACCTCCTGCACTTGAAGGCAGCCTAGAACACGGCTGTACTTGCGTCCTTTGTGTGGTCTGCATGTGCAGTGGCACAGAGGACAGGCAGATGAAAAGTTTCTGTCCAGAAGGTCCCAGTGAGCCTTCATCAGGTGGTCACTATCTTTCTGCTGTGCTGGTCCTAAATTATAGTCCTTGTTGCTTTAAAATGTTCCATATGGTACAAAGAGACAGAAGGCACCGTTTCCCACTGAGGGATCAGAAGTAACCTCTGCCCAAAAAGCTTGACTACTTTTGTCTAGAATGAGGCAAAACCAAGCTGCCTCTGCTTTTGCAGGAGCGACTTGCTTTA
The DNA here is from genome assembly GCA_013400235.1 of Oriolus oriolus. NCBI lineage: Eukaryota > Metazoa > Chordata > Aves > Passeriformes > Corvidae > Oriolus > Oriolus oriolus. The sequence continues at coordinate 77,256 of VXBT01000870.1, read as the reverse complement.
TTTGAACCTTTTCAAACTGATCTCATAGTCCCATGGAAAGCCCCAGAGAAATTCAGGTTGTTGTGGCTTTCTCCAACACCTTCTTGCCTCCCAGCTGTAATTCATGGCTTATGTTCAGCTTAGATGTTTGCCTCTTACAGGCAAATTATTGCAATACTGAATAATGCAACCACATTTTAAATAAGCTAACCCCCTCCAGGATGGGGCCAGTGTCTGCAGGGACCTTGCAGAGCCCCCTGCTAAGCAGCAACACGGGAGATGCATTTAGGGGCACCTAAGGGGTAAACTGGCACCTGTGGGACAGAAGAGACATCTGTTGTGCCCATATTTTAACAGCACTAATCCAGGTCAGGAAGAGCAGGTTTGAAGCCCTTAGGATTTAAGTCAATCAAATTGAAATGCTGTGGGCGGTAGACAGTCTAATCAAGGTCTACATGGGTCATGTTCATTCAAGGCAGAAGACATTTGGGAATTCTAAGGAAAGCTAAACCCTTGCCAGCCGTGCCTGGCTGAAGTAGGTGGCAAAGGGGAAGAGAGATCAGTTGCAGCTGTCTTGTCTTACTGCAGGAGTGCGGGGGTGCCTGTGCAGGAGCTATTTGAGAGGCTCTGGCTCAGGACACGGGAACAGCGTGCACGGCAAGAGGTACGCAAGGACACCCAGAACGTGCCCACGCTGTGCAGGGCAGTGCAGGATGAGTGTGTCCCCCATCCTTACACTTTCCTACACCTCACGACCTTGCTGCGCAGCAGCACAGACACCAGGGACAAGGACTGTATCCTTGTAACCACATGCATTCAGCCGAGGCAGCTCCCTCCTGCACCGTGCTTGGGTGTGGTGCCTGTATTGCTGCTGACTCCAGAGGCAGCTCACCTGCTGTTAACTTTGGCACCTCGACACCCCGCTCCCTTGCACGTGTGCTCTTCGCTCATTGGAAGCTCTGAATTTGCTGTCAGTGCAAGCAGCCTCAGTCAGGCTCACAAAGACTGTTCATGCAGCCTTTCTCCCTATGGCCTGGGAAACCATGCCACATCGTGACTTGCCTTCCACTCCCTTTTCTAAGGAACCAATATATTTCTTAACATGCCCCTCAGTGTCCAGCAGGCCAGCCTAGCTGAGTAAATGCTATTATAATAACACCTAGTGCCCACTGTATAGCACTGTTCATACCCACGGGCATTTAAAAGTATCAAGTTTCTGCAGCTCTGAGGTAGAGACATTTATGATCCTTACCTCTCTAGGTTGTAAATAATTTCTGAATATGGCAAAATGCATGCAGAAATAATTAAAGAGATGATGGCTACAAAGCCACTAGCAGTTTGGGGAAGAACGTAACACATACAAGTTCTCTGAAAGTAACAGGACAGACTAGATTTGACGTTTTTGATGAGAAAAGCTTATGTGTCTTTGTACAGAAATATCCTTTTCACTGCTCTTGCAGTTTATGGATGTGAACACATTTCATTCATTTCCTTTACAGACCACGGGGTGGCAAAGATTGCTTGGTGCTTGGCTTCTGCACAGCGAGATGACAAGCTGGAAACCGAGGTCCTGAGCACTTGGATGGGTAGAGCCAAATGGAGCTCCCACTGCCCTGGAGTGAACAGAAACTGCAGCCACAGCAGCATGAACTCCATCGTTTGGACACGCAGGTTACAGGCCCTTCCCACGGGAGGGACATAGGATGAGGAACAAAACAAAGATTCAGATGCTACAGCAGAAGAAGGGCTTCCAGGTGGAGTCCATAAAAGGCCAGGTCTTCATGCGTTCCAGGTCTTCAGAACCTAAAATGGACTGATGGCACTTCAAGGCCCCACTGATGATTCATGCTGCAAATGAACTTCAGAAAGCAGCAGGTGCCAGCACTCATCAGAGGATGAAGTGTGATTGTTTTCTAGTCAACAGAGTAATTTGAAAAGTATTTGTGCCATCTTGCTAAAATCACAAACTGTGTCACATTTATTTTTAGGTCCAGGAAGAAACCACATCCAGTTATGTCACACATAAATGAGAGCTACCTGCTGATACCATCACAGAATTTACTACGGTGCTTTTTTAAATGGCCAGTTACCCAAATCCAAGGTTATGTTTTTCCTTGCCACATGGCAAGCTATCCAAACTGTAACTTACATCTCAAACTACCTGCTTTCTCAGGAAGTGAAATACTCCCTAGGATGGAGGTGTTGGGCAGGGAAGAGAGACTATGAGGAGCAGGGTTGTAGCCCTCTCCTCCTCAACACCCTTCTATCCCACACTTTTGGCTTTTTAATCATAAAAATTATCCCACACTTATTTTAATCATGTAGAAACCCCGAACAACTCCTATATCAGCAACAAAGCTTGTGCTACAGAGCAGACAGGTGAGTCTTAGAAAAGGATGTGTGAATATACTTGTATACAAATGAGGAGGGTTATGTCAAAAGAAAGAACTTTCTGAAAGACTTCCTTAATATTGTCTTTTTTTTCTTGTGTCATATACTATTGACAGTACTGGTTATCCATTGTCTCACACTTCCAGTCTTAAAAGGCTGTCTGATCCTCATTTCTTTCTGAAAATAAGCGTATCATTCATGGTGCAAGGTTCTGAAATTATGCTTTCACTACTGTCACCAAAAATTAGAGTTTTTGTACATCCTCCTCATTATTTTGGAAATTAGGTCTGGAAACCCAGTGTGAACAAGCACTACTTAATTCATTAGGGCAGTATGTTTTCTGACTAAATAAATAATTTTGAATACAAAACTTATTTTGAATACTTAACCAAAAGATAAGATGCAAACCCACACATATCAGTGGGTAACATTCCGGATTCATAGCTGTGGTTTAACTTTAATGTTAATGCTGGGGGATTAAGAGCTCTGATGTCATTTTGCCTTTTTTTCCCCTCTGAATTTTTATCATCACCCTTGCTTTTTATGGCTACATAACGAGATAATTATGATGCAATTACTGCACTGACAAAAACTGTTTTGAAAAACTCATACAAGTGCCCTTGATAGCTGCACAGAGAGTGGGCAACAGCCTTATGGATGGAAGTTGGACTGGACAATCTCCACAGGCCCCTTCCGACTTTTATTTTCCTGTTTAAATGCTTGTTTATATGCCAGCATTTAATATGATCCTTCGGTACATCAGTCCATCCAAACAGAAATACCCCCACAGGGCAGACAGGCCTTGGAGGCCGACATTCCTCCAACCCTCTTGTGCCTTGTCAGACCAAGCTCTGAGGAAAGGCACTGCACTGTTCTCTAAATACCACATGGGCCACATCCCTGGGGAGCCCAGCAGTGGTGGCATCTGGGAGGATGGGCACGCAGACCTGGCACCTATTGGCATGAAAAGGCCTGCAGAGAGAGCCAGTTCCTCCAAACACCAAGCCTTGCTTTCTCCTTGCAGGGCAAGGACGTCACCTGAGGTGCTGCTGTGCATTGTCACAGCCCCCGGGATTAAATTCTCCAGCATGGGGGATGCTTGGGATAAGGAGCACTGAGCAGGGTCTCCCCAGCCTGTCCCCTGCCATCATACACCTCTTGTCTTCTACCTTTGTCTCTGTCACTTCACAGCTGTCAGTGGCCTCCTGACCCTGCTTCCAATGGAGTCTCACATTTCTGAAATCCCTTGTCCTTTCAGTCCAGCCCATAAAACAACAGAGATAAGCCATTAGTGCTTTGGCACTGAGAAAAGCAAGAGGGTCACTTCCCTCTGTTAAAAGTGACTGTTCTCCCAAACAGGCCCTTCTGCAGCATGATATGGAGAACGGCAGGCACAGTTTTAAGCTAATGCCATCCCTGTCCTGCTTCCCAACTGTGCAAGCAATGTGTAGTTCCCGTGTTTTCCAAGGCACAGTCCATCTTGGACACAAAACGATGAAAGTAGACAATTCTCCCGTTCCAAATATCCACCAGCTTACTACCTGCCCAGCACCCAGGCAGCACTTTACAGGTAGGCTGGTATGCCTGCATCTTCCTCAGACAGCTTTCCCCGACTCGTGCCTGCTGGTGTTTCCCTCCTCCTGGGTACACTCACATAAATGCATCCACACGGGGACTTCTTTGTTATACTACATCATTTGGTGAGCTACAGATTGCAATGGAACCTCAGTTTCTCTTCCACAGATTGTATACTGCTCCAGAGACACTCAGTGGTAAGGTTAAAGAACTATGTCGTCTTAATTAAGCCAAAGATTAAGATTTTAATTCTCACCCTAATGAAAAAATACATTCCCTACCACCATTCTTGAAACAGTAATACTATCTCCTACTTAAACCCAGGACCAAAACTGTCAGATAATCTTCACTATAGATTGCATTAGGATCCCCCAGATCGACATGTGTTTACAAATTCCCTTTTTTATTTCTCCTCAATGACATCAGCTTTGAGGAGGAGCAGCTGTTTATACCATGACCCACAGATACTGAAAGCTATTTAAATATAGTCTGGAAAAATAATTGCCAGGACTACAACTACTACCAACAGCGAGGCTCTGGGCTTTCTCTTTAGCTATCTGCCTCTCACCTCTCCACTCCAGGTTATTTATTTCTTCCATCATTCCTTCTTCAGTACTTCTAGTTCCTGTCTACCCTGTCATTACTCTTTTGACAGCTTGTCTGGCTCCTGACCCTTTTCCTGCAAGTTTGATGGTGCATGTCCTGTGCTGCAAGAGAACGTCTGAGCTTTCCTTCGCTCTCGTGTTCCCCAAGAGCTCACAAACTGCTTTCAGCACCCAAGCCCCCCAAGTGTGTTATTGTGCTGCTTCATTGCCTGGGGCTGCTCTCCTCTATCTTTCCTCTGCTGGCATTATCTTGTCCAGAGCATCACTTCCACCCCCTGACACAGAAAGCTTCAGTGATTTAAAGGCTCTTTCTCCATGTGGTATCTCAAAGGATTTTTTTCCTCAGTGGTATCTCAAAGCATATATCAAATGCACATAATTTTTCTACCCAGCAGTTCAGAATTAGATATATTTTATCTACTCTAAAGTAACTAGGAACAAAATATTGTTCTGATGCTTAGTTTTAAAAAAAGGTACGCCACTGCCTGCATTTTTGTTTTGATAACAATTTTTTCTCCTTCACTGCTGCTTTAGTGCATGTGGTAAAAGCACTTAAAATACCATGAACTTGTTGGTTAAGAAGTTAAAAAGGTAGGAAAAAGGAGGTAGTTTGGAAGACTGTTTTCTGCCCTCGTCATTTCTGCAGTCCTTTACTTCCTCTCACAGTATTATTCTTTTCCTAGTGCCACCAAAATCCTCAAAGTCTTTGTTTTTGATGAATGACTTACGGTGGCTTGACTTGAAAGGCATTTTTTATCCTGTCTTCAGTGAGAAGATAAGGGCACAGCCTGGTGCAAACAGGACTTGCCTTCATTAAAAAGGCAAACCAGAAGTCCCTGGCTAATCCCCAAGACGTGGATGTGACCCTCTGAACCTCTCATTCGTTCCACTCACCTCCCATGGCCCAAAGCAAGGCAGCCTGGAGGTCTAGGTGCAAAGTCAAGAACAGCAGCAGCTACATTACATATGTTTGGTCTGCAGAATGCATCCTTTATTTTCTGTTCCTGCTGGGATGAGGTAAGGATGCTGTGATATGACAACTACACAAAGAGCACAACATCTACCTGAAATCCTACCTGAAACTTGTTTCCTCGCTAAAACATAAAACAAACAAACAAATCCTGACTAGGTGACGAGAAAATCTGGTCAACTCTCTAGCTGTCACACAAAGTCCTGCCAAGAAGGAAAATTCCATTTTTCCACTCCTCTGGCTTCAGACTTCACATGCTAGCTGCAGAAATTTAAATCTGATCTTTAAATTTAGGTGACAGGCCAGCTTTATGGCTTATCTGGACAGTTGCAACACTATGGCAAGTGGAAGGGGAGGGGGTTCAGAGCAATCACTTAGTAGTGATTGATGAACCCTTAGGTACTGCCTCAAAGAGTTTCTGCACTCTCATACCCCTCAGAAATTGCAAACTGTCATTGCTGTCTCTCTCTCCACTCCCTTTACACTTACTTTATTTCATATGATGATATTAAAATTATATTCAGGATTACTCACAAAATAGCAAGTGCCTTCATTTGTGCATACAGTAGTTGCCTTTCTGATTAATGCTCCCCAAAAAGGAGCTCAGAGAGCTCCTGACTATCACCACCACTACCACCACCGCCCCTCCAGAAGCCTGTGACCACACTCCAGGGCTGACTGTGACTGGTTTCCCTGCTCAGGTGTCCATTTGCAAAAGCAGAGGTGGGTGAAGCATGACTGTCTCAAACCTGTGCTTTGTACCACTTGGAGGGGAGCCAGTTCTGCCCAAAATTAATAGTATGTTAGCAGGCCCATGAAGCCTTGTATTCTCCTTCACTGCTATAGGAGCAGTCGGCCTTACAGCTCACATCTGCCGTGGCACAGCTCAAAACAATGCTGTCACTAACAAAAGAGGTTTGTCCCAAGTTTGTCCCAGCTGCCCTCAATGTACATGCGGGCACTGGGTTCCAAGGTGGGAGTTCAGCAGTGGAAGAATTCATGGTGTCAGAAAGCAGCTCAAAATTCTCCCACCGCAGAAACCCATTACTAACTCATATTTGTGCCATCCTGGGGCCTGCCAGTGACAGGGGTGACAGATAGCTGTCTGGCAGTATTTATACCACGGCCACCACTGCAGTATCTGGGGAGTGCGGTATAAATACAGACCCAGCAATAGCCAGGGAAGCCCGAAGAGCGGGTGAGGAGGGTGAGTGGCCAAAGCAGCTGAGAGACGTGCTGATTCAGTGCATCTCCCTCAGCTGTCCTCAGCAGCAGGTTGCCACAGATTAGAAGCTGGGAAGATTGAAAGAACTGATCTCTCTTTTTTTCCTCTTCCCTTTAGCAGCTTTCTCACTCTTCGCTTGAGCCCATAACGTTCTTCATTCGAGTCCTCAGCCACAGCACTTTGTGTTACTACAAAGTAAACACGCAACTATGCCTTCTTAGGAGATGATTTGGCTCGTGCCTGCCAGCCTGCAGCACTCAAAAGATGAGGTCAGAGTTGTCATCCCTGCCTTACAGATGGGGAAATCCATGAAAAGGGAAAGTACAGAAAGCACCTTGCCACAGAAGGCCTATGGATCTTCTCGGAGTAGAGGTTCATGTTCTCACTCAAAAATCCAGTCACGGGGCTTTTAAGACAACAGGTAGAAACAGGTTGAAATGCAAGGGAAAAGGAAATGTTTGTTCAAGAACTCCTGGATATGCAACTCTCAGTCACATGTTTAGTTTCTTCCCAACGCACATTAAAGACAAGTATTCTTCAACTCTCTGAACAGCTGACTTTCAGCAATAAAATGAGAGAGAATTTGAAATATGAGCTTTGCATGTTGATTTCTTTCTTCTCTATAAATAAATTACAATTCTCTATTCCCAGAGGAAACCTTTGAAATAAAATACAGGCAGGGAAAATCTCTCACACAAACAGGGGATTTGCAACAGGTTTTTGGAGGCATGTAGCTGGCATATGGGAGCTTCTTCCCATCTAGTCTAACAATGCTTGGGTACCCCTCCTCACTAGAGAAGGAAGGGCACTTTGGCCTATTTTTTCCACTCAGGATACTGTATGTTCTTCTGAAGGAATGTGACTGCCACAGCAGCCTACCTACTTGCTGCAATTCCCACAAGAAGGGTTTCATTTTGGACTCTGCTGCTCCGCAGGGAGCCGGACTTGTCAGCAGCACCCTGGGGCACAGATTAAATACTTAGCGCTACTTTTCGTCACGCCTTCAGAGCCTCTTGTACAGATGGAAAGGCTGGAATGAACTGTTCTTGAGGGTTCAGATTCAGGAGTGCGAGATCAGATTTGGGTGCACAGTTTTGCCTGCAGCAGTGGAAATGGAGGAGTGCATGGACTGCACTTACAGTGCAAAACTTACCTATGGCTTATGGAATTATTACCATTTGACTAATTTGAGCTATTTCTGCCCTTGCAAAAGAAATATTCTGCTTTGATATTGCTGGAAAACACCATAATCACTACTCAACTCTTCGCATTCAGAAGGGCATATGGACATTACCTCTTGTGAACAGCATTTTTCCATCTGTCCTGGCTTGATTCACTTAACCAGCCTGGCTAAGGACTCTCTCTGCCTGGTAATTTAGCACTCCAAGCTCTTTAGTAGATAACCAAGGTAGTCTAAACCAAGCCCAGCTTTATGTGAGGCCCTTGCTTCTCTGTGTACAATCACTGGGAGAGCTTTTGGGAAGAGCTCTCTGGCAGATACCTTCTCAGCCCGCTTCTCTGAGTAAGGTGCCACAGCACCAGCTTGCTTTGCCGTGGCTTGATTGCAGCATATGCTCAATAATATTTTGCAAGAACAGCGTATTTTTGCAAAATATCTCAGTCCTAGTCATCTTTTCCCCATTTTTGCAGCAGGCAATTTCCACAGTGACTTTGCTGTGGATGCTACTTTTTTGCAAGGCAAAAATCTGTAATAAGAAAGATCTGTTTATCAGCATGACAATACGAGGGCTCCCTGAAGCCACGGGGTTTGATCATGAACGATCTGATGCAGCCTTTATTTCCTTGCAGTGTGTGCTCCTGCAGATAACCATCTGCTCCTGTATCAGTCTGAAGGACCTGACAGAGTCACAGTACCAGTTATGTGCCAGCTCCTCCTGGATAAGATTTCCTCTTTCCTCCCCTGCTGCTGCTGTTACTCACCAGTGTGAGTACGTGTTTATGTTTGGACATCCCTGAAGCAGCTCTGCTTCAATGTATTGTATTTCTATACATTTCTAATGTTAAAGCAAAAGAGAAGGACAAGAAAATAAGGGGTTTTCTGCTGTAAAGCCATTTAACTTGCAAAGAAGATAGTTTACACTCCCTGTATTTAGATCTTAAAGGAAGCTTTCAGTACTTAACTACAGGCTGGTGGCAGAGAGCAGCCAGCTGAGCCTTCTCACAATGTGAAGCAGCCCAGAAATGTGAGCAGAACCTGCCACTTCAAAATCCAAAAAGCAGTTTTCACCTTGAATCCCAAACAAGCAAAAGCTCGTTTTTCAAAGTGCTAATGGGGGCTGCTGCTGCCTAGGTTATTTCTTGTAACCATGATAGCAGATGAAGAATCAAAGTGGCATTTTCCTTCTTGGCATCAACTAAACTGCCCCCACCTTCACCCTCGCACCTGACTCCACAGGTTTTTTTTTCTGGAGATGCTGATTAAGATCCCTATTTGTGTCCTGGTGAGACATCTCCAAGGTATGTTGGATGTGCAGCTCCCCTTCAATGAACATGATTATGAACGTACAACTGTTATGGAAATGGGCTTTTATCACTTGCAAAACATGCCACAGAATAACTGCTGTTCAGCTTCTTGGAGCTTTGTTACATCCAGCTCAATTGCTATAAATTTGTTGTCTGCATCTTTGCCAGAAACACTCTGACATGACTTGCAACTGATACAGAAGTCAAAATAATGTTCACTAACTCAAGCAGATAAACATTTTGCCCTGTTCTGAGATTGAATATGCATTTTTTTATACAGAGTGGTTTTGTTCAATGAACTTTTCATTTGCAGAGTTTCAGTTTATTTCTGTCAGCCACAGGACTGCTACTGAACCTGCACTAAACCAACCGTGAATTTCAGCAGCATTTCCTAAACAACTGAAATTCATTTTAGCAGTTTAAAAATAGTTTCAATCTCATCAGTGCTTTTCTCTGCCATGCCATTCCCATCCCAGCAGACAATGACTTTCAAACTTTCATTAGTGATACAGAAAGGGATTTCCTTGTAAAAGCACCTGTGTTCTGCTCCTGGCTGTGGTACAGGTTGCTTGGCTTTACCAAACCACACAGCCCACCTGGGCTTCTGACTAAGTATCTCCCATATTTGGTGCTATTCTGTGCCCGGTTTGGAGCCATGCCAGAAGCATAAAAACTCACAGATCTCTGTCTGACACCGGCACACCCTGTGAAACCCTCGGATGGCACATTTCTGAGTCTTTCAAGTAAAACAGAGACATACATGCGGTGAAGTGCTCCAGGCACCTGCAGCTCTGCAGTAAAGCCTCTTTGCTTTAGTGGATGTTTAGAGTGTGACTTTTACCTGGTCCTCAGGAATGTGAGGATGATTCCCAGGAGCAGGATCCTATGATCCCTACAGAAATATGGAAGGGAGGCATTCTGATTTATGTATGAGGCTCTTATGCTTTTTGTATTTGTGCAATATTTAATTTTTACACCAGTTAGTAAAATGCTTTCTGTGGGTATAGCATATATACTTTGGCCAGCACTATGTTTTTTTAAGGCTGCAAAGATCTAGGTTATTATAGACAAGAAATGTAGTTTAAATAACTGAAATTCCCTGGATGTAAGTGGGGGCTTTTTCCTTGTGCATAATTACACTTCTCAATAGATTACAGACCATGGCGGGTTGGTTTTATTCCAGCTCTGGCAAACAGGCTCCTGGATTATCAAATCCTTTCAAAACAGGAAAAAAGTTAATTAAATTTTAATGTTCATAAAAAATAATGATGTAGAGAGCTAGCACCCCATCCCCCTCCAACCCATGACATGCCCTAAATGTAAAAACTGGAGAAATGTCAAGAAGTGAAGGTGGCCTACAAGAGGTCCCAAATTCTGGCTCCTGGTATTACAAATTACAGTCTGTCAGAACTGAGAAAGCAAGCCAACTCACAAACTGCATAAACATGCAAACTGAATTTCTGAGTTCAAAGAGAAGGTTCTTCTTGAAACTAAATCATGCCATAATAACAATAAGACCTCCATGTTTCTAAGAGTCTCCTCCATTTTCTTTACAGTATCAAGTCTGTGTCTCAAATCTCAATTTCCTTAATTCTTCATCTTAAACCAGAAAAATCCTCACTGGTTCATTCTTGGGTCATCCACAAATTCTCTCTTTGTTCAATTACATCTTACATTTCAGGCACCTGTACCGCAGGATACAACTGTCTTTTGATTAGTTTCGCCTATCTGCAATGAAATTAGATCAGTGGCAGGACTTGGAGCACACCCACAGTGTTGACAAGGTCTGAGCTATATCAGCTTTGCAGCAGTCAAACATGAGTGCACCCTGCTCTGCTCTAAGGTAAGAGAACCAAAGACCACTGCCTGAAAGCTGTATGTCATTCAAACCAGAGCCGGTCTACGATGCCACAGTCATGGTGACAAGGACACATCTGAGCAAGATCCCCAGCCCCTTCACTACTTTACTTGTTTATGTCAATCAGTTTGGAGATTTTTAACATTTGAGTTATGTTTATCTGAACTGGTTTTCAAGGTCTAATTATAACATGTGGAGTGGGGTGAGAGTGCTGCTATGAAAGTCGCAGTATAAATAAGAGGGCCCGATGGGCTGATATGTTGGCACAGGCCAGACGTGTGAGTCACGTGGGCGCCCAGTGCAGCTGTTGTGGTCCATGGTACAATAAATAGCAATAGGGAAGCGGCGCGGTCATGCAGGATTTTTTAATACCCCCTACTGTGCTACTTGGCCAAATGCACTCGCCTTGCAAAAAAAAAAAAAAAAAAAAAAAAAAAAAAAAAAAAAAAAAAAAAAAAAAAATTAAAATTTAAAAAAAAAAAAAAAGACAATATCTACAGTTTAAATACAGAAAAATGACAGTCCTGGTGCTTCTTGAAGGCTCTGCAGGAAAGCATGGCGTGGTTGCCTGCCTCCACTGCCCTCTCCTCTTTTGGCACAAACCTCCATAGATCACCTAAGCTCGGCTTTCCCCTCACCAAAACCAGCAGAGCAAATGCTCTCATCCCCTTGAGCAGGGAGAGTGTGCCAGGCACAGCAACATGCACAACCTCTCCTGCCATTGCAGGAGAGACCCACTGCAATTGCCCCGAAATGGGCGTGCAAAGATCATGCCTGGAAGCACGGGCAGATGGATGGCTCAGGTAAGACCAGGCTTCTGGAGAGGATCTCTATTTATAACCTGGGCCCTGCCAGGAGACTGCTCTTGGGTGTTAATGTGACAGAGTGTTGGTTTTTAAAGTTGCTGAAATGCCTGAACATGCAATGGAAGATGAAACTGCTGCTGGCTTGCAAATGGTCATTGATGCCATGTGCTGGTAGGAGAAGCAGCCATCCATACCAGGCATTTGCAGCGCACTGAACACCTATTAGACCAATTAGGGTCCGCAAAATATTAGTTACAAAGCTCCTGCAGCCTTTCTAAGGTTAGGCTCTTATTCATTTTGGAAAAAAAATTGACCTGCCACAAGGCATGTACATTTTTAAATTAGCAACTAGCAGTGAACAGTGCTTTTGGCGAGGCACTGGAAAATGCCTGGCATCTGTAATTCCAGCAAGATCTCTTCTGGGATTCTATTATGCAGATGTGAGCATAACATGTTATACTCACATAATGTTAACATATTAACCCATGCTTCCTCCTCAAGGAAAAGGCACTGCAATTGCAATCATTGTTCTCAGAAAGCAGTCTGCATCCCCTTTTTGACCCAGATTCTCAGTATCCTGCTTTATGCATCAGCAGTGCCATAAAATGCAAAATGATGCAACATTCAAATGTTGCCAGAGCTACTGATGTGACATAATTTTATTTGGGTAAAAATAATTTTTCCCCTTTAGCTCCTTTCTACTGTATCCATAAAGAGTTGCATAAAGTGACAGGGCAAACTATCAAGTTTGATAGTGCACAGATACATTTATATTATATTATAATTATTATATTATGTTATTGTATTTATTATGTATTATACGTTATTTATTATATATAGAATTTGTTATTTATTATATGTTATTTGAAAGTAAGCTTTGGAGTTGCAAAAAGCCAAAATGAAAAAAAAAACCCTCACGAAATGTAATAAGATCACACAACAAACAGTTTTACAAAAAAGCAAGTAAAACTGTTCTCAGGCTTTTTTTTTTTCACCCCCTCTCTAGTTTTAACAGTTTCATTTTGTATTTTGTGTATTTTATTTTACCTAAGCCTAGCTTTTTTTGAGACTTTTACCAAAGCCTAAAATCATATGCTGCATGTCCATCAGTTTTCACATATGGTGGACACTGGTGTGTGTGGTCAGTCCTGCTCTGGATGTGGTCTCTGCCTTAGGCTCAACAACAGGCACTGTAATGCCATCTGTGAGGAGCCGGGAGCCAGAGCAGAAGTGGAGCTGGCACCCTGGGCTTTGCTGCAGGACAGAGTTATGGGCTGGCTTCACAGGCAAGCAGGAATCCCTGGAGCAACTCCAGGTGTGAGGACATTCAGGTCTCCAACCCTGAAGGTGCCCCCCACCCCAGATCACTTCAGCCAAGAGCCATCTTTGAGAGAGTCTGGAGAGGTTCCTCCTCTCTACATCTTTAATTACTGGGTAATCTCAGTGCACAGACTTGCCAGCCAGGTCTGATTCCTCTTGGGCAGAGGCTGAAACGCCAGCAGGTCACTTGGCTCAAGACACCACCTGGCCCACAAGAGGAGCTGCCTGTCTCCAGCCTTGCCCCTCACCCTGGCCTTTGGCAACAAGACCTGCTCTCCCCCACCTCCCCACATGTGCTGCCACTAGCAGCCACTAAAACCCACATTTTGTAATTTAAAGATAATTTCTAGGTGGTTGGGTTCATTTCTTGAGATTATCTTCAAGTTTGGCTGGGTAGGAAAAGAACTTGCAACACATATCATCAACATGCAACACCCAACATGACCTTGCTCTAAAGTGGGAAGCTTAAGGAGACTTTGGCTGTGTCTAAGAAGACCTTAAAAAGGACGTGAAGGCTTCAAGCACACACGTACATTAAACAGTGGATTGACAAAGTTCCTAGAAAGTTTTCCATGTAGAACCAAAACTGGAAACACATAATCTTCACATCATTATCCACATTATTGAAACTGTGAAAACCAAACCATGTGCAATAACACAGCTGTTCTAGCTAGAGGCATTTAATCTCCCACTATAATCTCAAAATATACATGTTCCAGCTCCTGGTTATGCACACAGCAATCAAAGACTAGGAAGAATTTAGCAAGCTTCAAGGGAAACTTCCTGTACTTATTTCCATGTCCCTGGTTAAGTTCAAAAACCAGAAAAAAAATCTTCCTGTACTTAACCCTAGAGGAGTAGCTGAATTTCCTAGAACAAACAAGAGGAGAAAGTGTATTTTGTTAGAAATGGTAACTATGTTTGGTCCCAAAAGTCACATCTTGAAGAGTATGAGGAATGCTAGATTTTTTTTTTTTACTAAAGGCAGAGTTAAGAGACTTCTAAAGCTGAATCATTAAAGAAATATCTCTGGGATCCCATACATAATCATATTCCTATGGGACATGGCTGGGCCTATCCTGCTTGGCAGGAAACTCCACAAAGGCTTGGGAGGGCATGGCTGTTGCATCTCTTGCTGTGCCTAGGTGGAGACATGTTCCTAACCCAAGTCTGGGGAATGAACCCTGACAGCAACACAACTACTGTGATCTTTAGTTATAGAAGCTCTGCCCAGCCCAAACTGTGGAGAAAATGGGGCAAGAACACCCCCTCCTTTTGCACAATTTGTCTTCAAGCCATTTCTCCCTAGGCATGTGGGTAATTTCAAATCTCTTTTCTCACCACTGTTCTGTGTTTCCTATCTGAATAGATTGCAGACAACATAGGGCTAGCTGGCACATTTTGGAAATGTGTTAACTGTGGGCATTAGAAACACACTAAACAAACATGCCTCAGGTGCCTCAAAATCCGCAAAGTAAACTCATCACTATGCTGATACCCAATATCTGAAGTGTTTTCCAGCAATAAAAATGTTTCCAATAAACACTCCAAGATAATCTGTGCCACATTCAGAAGGGAAGAATCAGGTTAATTTCAGAAGATGATATTAACGTGCATCCCGTGTTTGAACACGGGGGAAAGATTTCTGTAGTTGTTGCTTTAGAGCGTTTCACAGAATGCCATGGGATCATACCTGAGTGTAATATGGATTAGATGTCTTGGGCACTGCAAAATTGTCAGATGCAGTTAACTTAAAAGGAATAAACCAATGGGCAACTCTCTGCTGTGTAGGAAACCTGTGCTCTGCAGGTGCCCACTCTGCTCCATCCCAGCCTGCGCCTCATCCCAATCAGGTTAACAATGGTTTTGTGATATTTCTGTTTCTTTTACTTTCTTTTGGGTGAAATCGCTCTCTTTAGGGTTTGCTTGGATGGTTCACAGCTATCTGTAATCTATTCAAGTTACTGGAAGGTGAAATGGTAAAAGGAAAGAAGAAATTTTCAATTATTTCCTGCCAAGTTCTGTCAAGTAACTGGAGTTATTTAATTATGCTTTTTGCAGCAATCATGTCTATTTAACAGTCACATGCCTATCTAAGCCGAATTCTCCTTCATTAATTTATATTAAATAAAGTATATCTTAAAGTACAAAATTACAGCTACCTTAAAAAAAAAATTAAAACTTTCAAACACTTTTAAACAACTGCTGCATAAAAACTTGAAAACCTGGAATAACCATCATGATCCTGGGGCCTGGCCACTTACAGGACACATGTGATATAAGCTCACCTAGCAATCCCACAATTTCTGCCCAAACGGAACACACAATCTCCAAACCCACTATCATAAAAGCAAACACCTGCTGGACTGAGAGACCTGGTGGCTGCACTGTAAAGCATTTACTGGGTTTTAAAGTTTTTAAAGGTAAATATGGCATTCTGGAATAACCTCATGTGACACATAACACAAGGAATAGTTGCACATGTATCCATCATTATTGGCCTTCCCCTCCCCATTTTAATGGCCATAGTCGTCCTTCTGTTTTTCATGACCTAAAGTTGAAGCAACAGAGATTTGGTGTTTCCTGTGAGATGGCGCTGTCATTCAAGACAGGCTTCAAGAGACTGGTTTTTTAAATTAAATCACACTTTGGTTTTTACCTGACAGCTGTGAGGAGATGAGTAGAAAGCCAAACTGTCTTTTGGGGGTGCTCTGTGGCCAGCAGGGCTCGGGCTGAGCTGCAAGCACCAGAGCACTGCTGCTATCTACAGGTCTGCTCTGCACAGCACTCACACTGCAAATGGAGCCAGTCCTCTGACAGGGATGCCCGTGCTTGGGAACAAAACAGACACTGAAGTATTCTGGCTTTGGGGAAATGCAAGCTGGCAATCTGTACCCTTTCCGTCCAGTGGGTAACCTGTGTTAAAAACCCAAAGTCAAGTGGACTTCATTAAAGCGAAAGCCAGTCTCTGCTGCATGAGAGTACAACTTCTGCCTTTTTTTTCTTTAATTGTTTTTTTTCTACAAATGAAGAGGAAACATTGCACTCTCAGGTGCAGAGTAAGAGGAAGCATCTGCTCCTGGATGGGAACCCCCTCCCACCACAACACACTGGTGCACAGAACATAATGGTGTACACAAGAGCTGGAAATCACCTTTGAGCCTGCACTGCTGAACTTTGAAGACCATTTGTGATATAATTAGAATTTACTAAAATTTAGTTGTGGCTCTTTGTTGCTTGGAATTTAATTAATTTTTCTTTCTGTACCTTTTCATCTGTAACCCAGAAATTTTCATAACTGCTTTTCTGCCTCTATTAGTAAGACAGACAAATATCCTGGAATGGGTTCATCCCTGCTGAAATCAAACACAGCAGCTTCCAGAACAGGAGAACAATAATAAATAAATCTATCCAGGAAATACAAGAAAACAGTGGAGACATCAAAGTATCTATTTAACCAAATGTTGTGGATTTCAGAGTCAGGTTACCAAAGAGAGTATCAGATCACAAGCTTTCAACAATCATAGAGGAAGGGGCAAACTCAGAAAGAGGAAAAAAGTATTTTTCACCACTAAAATGTTATTTTTTCCTAGTAAGGAAAAAAAACCCCAGCTTATTTGCAAAATCTTTATCTCCAACTGAATGTCTGCCTGTCAACATGAACAGTTAAGCACAGAAGCAGAGCACCTCGCAGCCACAATTATAAGCTCAAACAAAGGACAGTCTCATCTGACACAGGGAATCTCTCTGAAGCTTTTCCCATTTGGGAGGCTAGAAAAGCTCTTTCAAAACTGATTCCCCAATACCAGCAGGAGCTGCAGGCTAAGAAATCCTGTTCCAAATGACTCTTAGCTCCACACTGAGCATGCAGTTCATATGACTGCTTGTGGGAAAATAAGTAGCTGTTCCATCCTCTTTAAATAACAGTTCTTCTGGAAACAACTTCTTTTCGGTACTGGATACCTGGTGAAAACTTCAGTATGAGTGGAAGAGAACATTCTGTCATTTCATTTTTTATTTTTTTTTTTTTTTGGTGGAGTCCTGTCCTTTTGTCAAAGAAGTTTAGTAAGGAATTTGCCACATGTATAACAATTACTGCCCATAAAGTACCAGGCAATACAAATTACCTCTAGTATTGCAGGAGATCGTTTAAGCATTGGAAAGAACAGACGCCAGACAACGCTCAGAAATTTCTCTTCCACTGAGCTCAGCCCTCTGGATACTTCCAAAGAGGGAATGAAGTTGTACCTTTCTGGCAGTTTATGTTCCTATTCCTGTTTCAGAAAGCGTGAGCCCTTCAAAGCCCGCACGGAGGATCACCACGGAAATCAGCGGGTCAGGGCGCCAGGGGCCGTGGCAGGCAACATCCCCGTTCCCTGCTAATCCAGCGGCAGGTCCACGGCGGCAAGCCACAACTCCCCTGGGCTCCGGGGGCTGGCTGGGGACGGGACTGAACACCTGACACTTACAGAACAAACACAGATTTCACCTCCACAGATTTCCTCGCTGAGTACTTTGGCGGACGCAGAGCCGGGGGGCTCTGGCTGCTCCTGCCGGGGGCTGGGGGTCTCGCCCTCGGGCCGGGGCGCTCCGGGGCGGTGAGGCGGGACGGGCTGGGCCGGGACGGGACGAGAGGGGATGGGCCGCGCCCGGGGAGGTGCCCGCCCGCACTTCCTCAGCGCCGCGGAGGCGGCGGAGCAGCCGCGGACCATGGCCCGGCGCCGGGAGCCGCGTCCCGCCGCGCCGCTGGACCGGGAGCTGATGGCCCTCGGGTAAGCGGCGCTCGGGGGCCCGCACCAAGGGCGCCCTCAGTGATCGCTCTGGGGTGCCAGGACACCCGACGGGGCTGGCAGGGTGGGAGCTGCTGGGTCCGGCTGCTGGATTTCGGTGATGAAGTGAGGGACGAGGTAACGCGGGGTCTGTCTGAGCGAGGCCGCCAAAGGGCTCCGTGCGTGCTGTGGCCCCTCGGAGAAGCCCAGGGCCTCGTCCCTGTGGCAGGGGTGAGAGGCTGGCACAGGGGACCGAGAGAATTAAATAATAGTTAGAAAAACGAGAGCGCAGACACACGTTTCGAATGTAGCGGAGAGTTGGAGGCAGGGGTGCAGCTTCCCTCCGAGAACCTCTGTGGCCTTGAAGCCACCGCCGTCGGACAGAGCCCACACTGTGCCGTGCCACCTCCCTGCGTTTCCAGGGAGCACCAAACCCAGAGCTTGTCCTCACATCCCTGTCCTCCCTGTGGCATCCCTTCAGCTGCCTCCTTGTAGCCTGGCCTGGGCTCTGATCTGGAGAGCTGCTATCCTTGCTGGGCCCCGGGAGGCAGCGGGATTCCCAAAGGTGCCTGAGGCTTCAGGAGGGAGCACAGCGGACAATTTCACAGCCGCTGTGAGGATATCACGCTCACCGAAAAGCAAAACCCCAGGAGCGAAAAGGAAGGTTGAAGGTTGCAACAGACCCTGTTCCCTGTCTGATGCGACGCGCCCATTTTGTCTGCCAGTTAGTTTTGGTTTTTACAGAAGGAAGGCTTGGGTCACTTCGTCACCGGCAGCATTGCCGTGGGCAGGAAGGAACACGGGCTGGAGGAGCAGCACAGGTGGGCACAGGCAGGGTGGGATCAGTGGCAGAAAAGCACAGGGGAGGAAAAGCAGAAGGAAGGCCAGTGAGCATTCTGACAAGGCAAAAAGGCTCTAGTGTCACCCTGCATTCAAAAAGAATTGATAAAAAAAGAAAAAGGTGTTTTGCTTCCTTTGTACTTGTGGATTAGGACCAAGTCATTGCATATTTTTGCAATTTATTCACTTAGTGAACAAATTGGAGTGCAACAAAATGACTTGGAAATGCTATCTTCACACTGCTGCTACTTTCCCATATTTAAAAGAAGCTTTTAATGAAATGCTTATTAACTGAAGCACCTAACATGTATGAAATCAGGTAAAGTCACTTTGCAGTGGTACCCAGAGTAGCCATTACATACTTTTTCTTTACATCTGTAAGATTACGCTCATCCTGAAACAGTATCTACAGGAAGAAGGAAAGAAAAATCAGTTGCAGCTGTTGTGGGAAGCATGATTCCCAGTTACCAGACTTTTATTGATTTACTCTATATGGTCTGAGTTAATATATGCCACTAACGTGTCTATAAACAGCAAGGAGCTCATCCTCATAGATGGTCTTGAAGAAATGCAGCTTCATGTGGTACCTAATGTGGTATCCATAAGAAGGAAAGAGTACAGATGAGAAGGCTACAAATACTCATTTTTAAAGCTGTAGCTACTTTATTTTACTTCCACTTCAATGGAAAACCAAAACTTTCCACCCTTCTACAGAATACTAAGCATTTCCTTCAGGGAAGTGTGTTGAGTTAAATGCATTAAAGTTGAATAAGCAATGCCAGGCAAAGAGAGTCCCTTCCAATTATTAAACAAGGCCCTTTCTTTTCAGCTAGTACTAAAGCCTCTTTTTTTTCCCCCTAAAGATGAAAAAGAAGTCCTCATGCAGCAGACATTCTTGTAGCATAACCTGAAAGATCTCTTAATGTAAATACTTTTTCAGCTGTGACAAGTGGGTGTGTCACTCTCTAGACTATAAAATTAAATTCTTAGTCATCACAAGGGTTTTCCATCCCAAACTTAGTCCCATACTCTCCCAGTGCAGAGTTCCCCTGACAGCTGATGCAGTATCCAGCAGAACTGAGACCCAGTTCTGGTGAGGAGTGTGTGTCCAACAGAGACAATGGTCATTCAAATGAGAAGCAGCTTCGACATCTATGTACCTTTGGGGGGGAATTTGAAGCAGTTTGTTTTGAAGCTTCTGCTTTCTGGTGCAAAAATCGAAGAAGTTGGATGAGGTTTAAAGAAGTGTGAAATGGGAAGGACTTTACTCTTAAGAGAAGAGGCTGAGTACCAGGATATGCTCGTAGTTTACCAGGTTATCTGCTCAACAGAATGGAAGGTTGAAGCAATGTAGTAAAAATTGAGATTACAGACAGCTTTGTTGTATTGATGTGCATATAGGTGGACCTAATGCTTAATGGAAATGAAGGTCAAAAACAGGGTTCAAAACTTGTTGCCTCAACCATTAACTTTGTCCCTAAATGCAGCAAAATATTTAAAAGGGAACACTGAAGTTTGCCAGAAGATACATAAGAACCGTGGCTTAAAGGAAAAGGAAACTGACAGTGGGATTATTCTCTGAAGGCCTCTTTGGTTATTCCTGGAGTCAGTCCATTTTCCAGTTAGAGCTGAAAGGACAGCCCGAATACTGCAGTGTGGGACTCCTGTGGCTGAGCACGTACTGCGTGAGTTTGGGGAATTCCGCTTTGTTATTTGCGCAAGAGATGAGAATGTGGAATATCTCGTCATCCGAGTGCTTACAGGCTGGTCTGGTAGCCCAGTTTCCATCCCAGTACAGCATAGTTTGGGTGACACAGTTTGTCTGCCGAAAGTGAAAGGCACAGGGCAAGAGGAAACAAATTTTTGTAGCTTCTTCTCCTTCTGCAATCCAAGCATTCTTTGTCACCCTGTGCAGCAGAGCTTTTATGCTCTTCCAGGTTTGACAATACCATGACAGATGATATTTGTAAGACTGGACAATACATTTCAGGCTTAGTTTTAGTAACACAAGAGAAATTAGGTCACAGGCTTAGATCAGGTGATAATAAAATTGAGGAATTGAGGAACATGTTAGACTGGAACAGAGTAAATTATCATAAGAATATTTTCATCTCTATTTTCTAATTTAAGCAAGAGAAAAATTAAAGTGACTAGAAAGTGGGCCAAATAATGGGTGAAAATCAGAATGAAGGCAGTTGAAAGAAGGGGGAGAGAAAATGGAAGCGAAAAGCAGAAGCTGAACTAGTGAAAGTCTACAGTTAGAAGACAGAAGCCTTAAGACTGGACACAATGACGTTATTTCCTCTTATTTCTATTTTTAAATTATTTTTTCCATATGATGGCATCCTTGTATTCCAACAGAGTACTTTACATAGGTGCATGATTAAGTGTTTCAGTGTCACACATTGAAAGGATGTCTAATAAATACCAATTTTGGTTGCCTGACACAGGTAACTTCTATCTTAGCATTCTTGCCCTTTTGTAGATTCTCTAGAGCTCTGTCAACTCATGCACCATTAAAAACATTGCCAAAACTTCTCTTTTAGTGATGTGAGGTTTCAATTTTCGGATGATGGGTAATGCTTCTAGGGTTTGATATTAGCAAAAAAGTTTCTTATAATCCCAAACTACTAAACTTGACAGATAAGAGCTGGAAGTTACTGAAATACAGAGTGCCAAAAATAGAGAACTAGTGAGTCGGTTTCATAGTAATTTTTGGATGTTACACAGTTTGCACATAAAAATGGCTCAGAAGAGAATTATCCAAGTCACTCCACATCCATCCTTTCATGGATGTGTTTGTGTTCCTTGTGTATTCTGTTACTGTTAAAAAATTAATGCACCTCATACCAGCTACAAGCTTATTCAGCAGCCCCTATTTACACAGGCAGAAATGTTTTGCAAAATACCCATATGGTTTCTTTGTAAATAGCATTATCAGAAATGACAGATGCCACACCTAAGAGCTCTCTGATCCGCAGGGGACATAAAATGAAGTTTCATTAACACTTTTCATCGGAACAACTTGTGTTGTTAAAGAAAAAGTGAACGTTTTGAGGATGATGTTCTAACCTCAAGAGTGAGTTTCTCACCCCAAACTTTGCTGTAACATATTCCTGATCTTCACCACAGTGTAGGTAGCTCTAGTCACTGCATTAACTACACAGAGATCTTCTTAAGAAGAGATTTTACCGTGAGTGCATCCTGTTCTGGAGTTGTGATGATTAGCACAGCTGCAGGGGCACAGCTGGCCAGCACAGACACCAGCTTATTCTGTGGGGAAACCCCACTGGTAACTGGATGGGCAGATCTTCAGGGCAAGGCTGTGTGCTCTGATGAGTTTGGGCTCTCTGGGGCACTGGGTGTCTCATTTCCTTCTCCTTCCCGTAAAAGCCGTGTCAGTGAAGTCCTTCCTCTAAGCTGTCACCGGTGCAGTCTGACCTGAAGAATAGGCTGATGTCTGAAAATGCTTTCTTTTTCAAAGGGTAACAAAAGTGGTCTCACTGGCTGTGCAGGCCAATCCTAAGACATGCTTTCACTGGCCACTCCAAAGAGCAGGAACGATAGCGTGGTCATTCAGCAACACACACTGACAACACACGTGCTTACACGGATGGGATAAAGAGATTTAATGTCATTTAGGATGAAGTTAAAGTCGCAAGAATGGATGAATGACAGCAGCTATAAGCTCTGAGCCTGAGATTGCTGGTCAAATCGTAGGAAAGGAGCCCCAAAAAGTTGACCACATAGATTTTTTTTTTTTTTAAATAGGAGAAATGCAATAATGAGAAAAGAGAAATCTCCCAGAAGTATGTATATATATCAGACAGGAGGGTGTACAGGGCCAAGGGCAGCAAGCAGAAGTGGCTTTGAAGCTGGGAAGGACTTCCATCTATCTTTCTTCTCATGTCTCTTCAGAGAAATCTCAATCAAGAACCTCAGGCAATTTTTACACTTCTGATGATTTTCAGCCTGAAAGGTGTCAAAGTACAGAGCGTATTTCTGGATTTGTTTTGTAGTGAATACAAGACTCTATAAAGATGACTTTTGGAAGGACCTTCACAAACAGCCTTATTATCCAACGTTATCCACCATGGTTCAAAATCAAAGATTTAAGACAATTCAGCTTTATGAAGGGCTTTCTAGGGGCTTCAAAGAGGCAGGTGTTTGCAAAGCATTTTGAATTTCTTAATGTCTCATTTTCAGAAGGCATGAAGGTAGATACAGTAACGTGTTTTGTATCAACACTTTCCTGCCCCAGGTGTAACTTAGAAGACAACCAAAACTTAAGCTGAAGGTAAACTGCCTTTTACAGTATTTTGCCAAATGAGCCGTAACTCCCATCTTGATTTGCCTGCAAATTTCAAGGAACTGCTTAGAAGCTTTTTTCTGAAACAGATAAATAGAAGGATTCTCCCTCTGACAAATACTTAAATTTACCTGAAGTATACCTAGTAATGTCTAGCCACAGGACTGTTTTGGTTTATTTTTAGTCCTGTTTATTTCTACTTGTATTGTCAGCTCAGGCTTGATTGTGAGAGCAGACTGCATATGTGTGTAGTTGTTTACCTTCCTGGTGGTCTGTGGTACAAATTCTAAATTTTCTACAGCATTTTTAAATTTTACCTGTTCCAATTAGGCAATTGGAACAAAGTTTGTGTGACCATTTTCACAATGGAATATCAAAGTAACCTGATTGAACCATTTGTCACAGTCAGGAAGAGAAAAAACCCAAAACTACATGTATGAATCCCTTTGACACCAAGATGTGCATTACTGTCTCCCATCCACTTCTATTTTTTGAGCTGAACAAGAGGAACACAGTAACATTTGAGGGATTTTTGTCTGAGACAACATATTTAGGCAAGAAACTGGTGCAGCCTTGTCAGCAAAGTTTTAAAACTGCACTTTCAAACAACGTTATTTTCCCATTTAAGGGTTTTGTTGTTGGTTTTCAGTTGGTTTATCTACTTTTTGCATAGTAGTAACATCTCATTAGTCACCAGCCTTTTATGTGTAAAGAGGGAGTGGATTTAAACAGAGCATTTTTTAAACTTAAGTGACTTTTCAAAATTTTCGTAAAAGGCTTTTTTTTGGAAATAAGGTAACAGTGCAGTTATGAGCAACCTCAAACTAAATTCGCCTCCTTCGTGACAGTGACCACTCACAGATTTTCTCAACATCTGCTTCTTTTGCACGGAAGCCAGCCAAGCAGCGTTATGAAATCCCACCCAAAACACAGTGCTGCATTCTCAGCTGCAGGTCTGGCCACGCTGATATGATCCTCCCCACATCAGGACAGATCTGACCTTTGCCTGTTACTTACTTGGGCAGTTAATCCCAGAGCGGATTTTGGCTAACAGGTGTTCCAGAGGATGACACTTTGATCTTTAAATATTCATTATTTTATTCTACTGTGTAGATGGACCACATTCTAGAGCCAAAGCAGCAATACCCTGCCTGTATTGAGTTTCACATGGATCTTGTCTTCCTCTGGGTTAACAGTCTGGAGTATCTCATAAAGCAATTTGTCAGCCAGCTGGCCTTTCAAATAGGCAGCCATCCAAATTCAGAGTTAAAACTTTGTGTGAGATGCCAAGTTTGGTGGAAACTTGGGATGAACATCTAAGGAGAAAGAGGATACAGTTACACCTGGTTTCATTTCGAAGACTGCCAGGACACAAGTTCTGGAAAGTGCTGCGATGGCACTCCTTCTTTCGGTGAGACTGTGTTTCTGTGGCTGAAGCAGGGACAGGCTTTGATCCCAACGCTACAGGCTCACACAGTTCAAAGGAAGGGAAAGGTGGCCTGACACCACTCCACATACAGGCGGGGGAAGCTTGCTCCCAGCAGAGCCTGGGGTGTAGTATCCTTCCCTCCTTCTGCACCCCAGGATTCGTACATGTGTGTGTGTGTGCACAGCTGTCGTTAGTGTCACGTGCCTTGCAGTATTGCAGCTCCAACCCTTTACAGCTCCAGCTCTTTGTGTTCAGTCCCAGGTTCACTTCCAGGGAGATCCTTGTCCATTGTAAAAACCTGGGTGTTTCTATTGCGGAACATTCTGAATGGAAACAAACCCATAAACTACACTTCCTGGACTTCTTTGCAGGTTTCTTTTCCTGGGAATTCTGTGCAAAACTTCATATAAAAATGAAGTTAATTTTCACCGAAGATAAATTGAAACAGGGTTTAGATGTTTTCCTTGGTTGCTCAGACCATGTATGGCCGAGTGGTAAGCGCAGCAAGATATCTTAATTTTCACTGAAATTCTGTCAGGTAATTTCGATCCCTTTAATTCTAAGCTTAAGCAGGCATGTTTAATTGCAGATCTTGGCAGCAAAGACACATTGAGGGAAATACAGAGTTTATGAGGAGTTTAAGTGCTGCCTGTTTGCCCAGAAGAGGAAGTGTACCAAAGAATATACATATGTCAGGAAGTACAGCTTCTGAAAATAGACAAAGGATTCTGTATAACCCCCAAATCTGCTTTCCCCTTATCAGCACAGACCTGGGTAATTTGTTGCTTGTGCAAGTAGAATTTTCAGGGTTTTTTAGACCCAGCAAAACAGTCAGCTGTTTGTACACAACTCTGCATTAACAAAAAATGTTAAATTTTGAGCGTGTCAAAAGGAGCCCACGGCAAGTGGCACAAATCTGGGTAAACTGCAAGTGCCTGTGAGAAGGGTGGTAACTTAAAATTGTAGAGGAAGACTGCAACTAACCCTGCTCCAAAAAAGCAGCAGCAGCTGCCAGTTAAGAGCTGAGTGAAAGATGCTTTAACCCCTTGTGTCCCCCCAGGTGGTACCACGACAATCTCACCCGACACGCAGCAGAAGCGCTGCTGCTCTCCAACGGGCAGGACGGAAGCTATCTTTTGAGGAAGAGTAATGAAGGGGAAGATTTGTACTCCCTTTCTGTAAGGTAGGGTATGGACAGAGTGAACTCATCTAATGCTGCACTTACTTCCATGTTTGACAGGTTTTATTTTCCTAGGGCTTAAACAATTTTGAAATATATTTCTATTGGTACAATCCGCCTGAATGACATTTTGTTAGAGGAAAAAATTGGATTGGATTTGACAATTGCTCTCATTTTTCCAAATTATGAATTAATCTTATTGGTAGGAAACGTAATTCTATAAAATGGCTGTAAATGTTCAGTCTGAATGATAAAAATCTGTATGTCAGTTAAAAGCGCTTAAGAAACAGCTGATGGGAGTAGAAAAGTTTTATGATGAGGATAGCAGCAAACATTTCACAGGTGCTAACCTCACTAGTTATCACTAGAATCACTGTATAGGAACCATCATCTCTGAAGGATGATCCAGTGTTTGACTGGATGGTTTTACTCCTCTATTGTGGGCTAAGGTTCAGCCTTTGCCAGGTCTGCAGGACTGATTTGAACACTTGAACCTGCAAGTGATAGATGTCAGGGCCTTGAAGTCAACCACAGCAATTTAGGACACAACTGTTCAGGATACAACCAATACAGGGCAGAGGTAGCCTGGCTTGGATACTTCACTACTGAATCACATTTAAAGAGTCTCTCTGAAGGAGAGAAGCCACAGTATCTTAGCAAGGCAACCTGAGGACATACACCTTAGACACACAAGGCAGTCCCTGCATGTCAGCTGGATGGAGCTGAGCAGTCCTGAATACATTCGTAGTGACGCCTTTTTCCTGGTCTTAAAATTAAGAGAGCTGAACATAGTTAAGAGGGAAAAGGGTTTTACCTCGGTATTTATTTAAGGATCCTTAGGTGCGCTGAAATGCAGCCCGAAATGCCCACCGAAGGAAATGGCCACCCACAATGTGATGTGTATACAATCATAGGCCTTGCAAAAATTAACGTATCTATCAAAGATTCCCCAATGAGGGACTCCAGCGAGACCCCCATCTGAGGAACCTTCCCCCTGGATGGGCCTATCTTTGTTTACAGAATGTGTTCTGGAGAGGACCTTGGTGTCTGGGGTTTCCAGAATGTTTGGTCTCTTGGCTTAACGGGATACTGAGTCTAAGGGAAGTTACCAAACTTAAAGAATTATAACTATGTAGGCTAAAAGCACTAAGAATATATAGAAGCTGTATAAGACAGTATATAAAAAGGGGTATAAAAGAAAAGCAAAAAATCATCGTGGTGTCAGTAGCCTTTGGCAACTGTGTGATACAAGCAGCCTGGAGACCAAAATTTTAAGCTGGTACACTCAAGCTCCTTTCTGCTGCAAATTGGGCCTCTGAACAATTTGTGGCCACAACTCAGCTGAATCACAGTAACTTTTTTAAGGTCACTTTGATCTGTGTAATGCTGCTGGTTGTTTGCACCCCTGACAGGAGCACAGCAAATGCCCTTGAGATTGTGGCTTTCTGCATATTCAGTACCAGGAGCTGTTAGAATTTGGAAGAGTAGTTGCTTGGGAACTGAGGAAAGCGCAATTTGCACATACCCTGATCCCCAGAAAAGGCAGCAATGAGGTATTTCACCCATTTCTGATAGACAGTGTAGGAGCAAGCGTGCCTATACACACACTGTTGAAATTATTACCACTATAGGCATCCCTGTTTACAAGGAGCTTGGGGGATGCCTGACAGATCTGAAGGTGATACTACAAAATGAGTATTCAGGGCAGCAAGGACTGAACTGAGTGCAAGATTTGCCAAAAACGGTAGTGGCATTTATAAGTAATAGCTTTCCTTTAAAAAAAAAAAAAAAAAAAAAAAAGAAAGACTGTTTTGCTGGTTATTTTTTTTTTACCTTAAAATGTAATTAAGCATTATTTGAGATAACTACCTCAGACAATTAAAAAAAATTTATATGTATCTTGAAGGTAGTTTTAAAGAGCATTCGGGAAACAACTTATTGTAACAAACTAAACTTTAAATTGTTCTTTTAATAGGAAACAGAAGTGTTAGTTAAATGGACTAATTTTGCTGCTTTAACAGATTCTAGCCTTAGAAGATCTACAAAACTCTATTTTGGGCCCATTCCAATCTCTTGTTCAGCTCTTCATGTAGCAAGAGTTACTTACTGCATTACCCTCTGAACTGAATAGCCCAGTCTGAAGTTTGATCTTTTATTCTGTTATGTTGGCTTCTGTTGTTTCTGGTGGTACAGCTCCTCTGAATACTGATTTTGATTTCAAAATGTTTTAAAATTTTTCTACTGTTTAATTTTACATTTTCTTTTTCGACTAATATTAAAACTTAATTTTAGAATAAGCAATACGATTTTGTTCTGATACACTTCTGTAGAAAGGATAACATCAGCAATTCTAGCTGTCATTTTCCTTCTGTCCTAAAACGTCTTCTGTAGCTTTTACTTTACTTTCTGCCTCAGCCTCACAAGGAACTTCAGGCATTATTATGGTTTGGGGTTTTTTTTCAAGGAAAAAATGCTTAGACATCCCTTGAGATTTTTATTGACATCTGTAGGAAGAGAGATCACATATTGCCTGAAATCCCCTCCCCCAGCCACATTAGCCAGTTTGAAAAGGAAGTAGGAAGCAGAGTAGAATTTGCTCTCATTGCAACATTGTCTTGTGAAATTAGACAAAAAGATGGAAAACCCTGTAACTGCAGCAGAGTCACAGCTGCTCTTCCCTGGTGTGGAGCATTTGCACTTGGCTTGTTGTGCCCCAACTGACTCTAGCACAAAACATGTGGGAGGCCCATAGAGGCATCTTCTACAGTATCATGAGTACTGGTCAAAAATAAATATTTAAATACCTGTTTGAAACCATAGTCTTCTTTGGAAGCAGCAATAAACAATGAAAGAGATGCTATAGCTCATTTTTTTCCCCACATTTTTTCAGTATATTTGCTATATAAGTTTTTCCTCAGACAAAGTTTACTCAACTATTTTGGGCGCTTGTAACATTAACAAAAGTAACTTTTTCACTAGAGGAATACTTGCAGTAAGTGCTTCACTGCCTTTCAAGTCAAAATAATTGCCCACCCAGGAAGTGAGACCTTGCACACTTCTCTAAATGCCATCAGGTTTCATAAACAAAAGCTGTTACTTCCCTTACAGAACAAGGACCCTGGTTCATGTTTATTGGTGCCCATCCTAGTGGAACCAATCATCCGAGTACAGAGACAAAGCAAACAAATTCTAAAGCCCTAGGTATTCTAAACTAGGTTATTAAACCCCTGTTTGAGTGCAAAATGGAGACAGCCTATTTTTCAAAGGGAAACAGAAGACATTTTCAGTGAGACTGGGATGCTACTTCAAAAGCAAGACACATACTGAGTACACCATCAAGACTAAAGTCCAGCAAGTGAAGGGATTTCATCCCATTTAGGCAGAAGTCCTGAAATCTCTTTTGTGAGTCTTTTTGCTGATGCAAGAGTTAAATTAACCAACTTGGCCTTTCTAGGCTTTCATCATCTCATATCTGTAAATCAGCAATTAAAATCTGATTCTCAGATGTGTTGAGTATTAGTGAGGGACAGTGACGGCAGTAGTATGACTGCTAGGAGAGTGATTGTCAGCCTGTGATCTGGGTCAGATTCCCTGTAGTGAAAGCTGCTAGTCAAGGATTGTATGTGCCAAATGCCTTTGGCATTTAGGTCTTGACAAACTTTCCTCTTTTATTTTAGGGGAAAAGACTCTGTGAAACACTTCCATGTTGAACATACTGGAACTTCATTCAAATTCGGATTTAATGAATTTTTGAGCTTGAAGGAATTGGTCATGCATTTTGCAAACCAGCCTTTAATTGGCAGTGAAACAGGTAAGGAGAGCCATATTGTGTGTACCAACACATTTATAGCCATGCTTCACAAAGATCTAACTAAAAGGAGCTTCTGATGTGTTAGCAAATAGATCTTCTACTAAAGCGTTCCTCTTCATAAATCCACATTTGTATTAACCTCAGTTATCTAAAAAAATTCCACTTCAAAAAAATCAAGTTCTTTGAAGATAAACCACACATAAGCTTATTGGGCTTTTGCTAACAAGGGCTACAAGCTCCTTTTGATTTTTCAGAGGAGGAAGCATTTCAAAATACCGGGAGGATTAGAACATTCTCAAAAATGGCAAAAACAAAGCACGGTGTTAGTGAGGAAATAAATATTCATCTATGAAGTTGAAATCCCCGAGTAAGAATAAATGGAAAAACAACTTGAAATTGTTTTGTTTCACTATTCTTTGTCCAAGGAAGGAGTCTACAGTGTTATGCTCCTCCTTGCTGGAGGGAATGTGTTTTTAACCACCTCTCCTTTTCCACCTACAGTGCATCACCATGCTGATGTCATCTGCCATCACAGTGATTTGTCTCGCTTTTAAGAGGAGAAAGAAAAGCACAGGTTTATTTAACAACCAATGTGCTGCCTGAATTAAGGGTCAAAATATTAAACTTGATTCCTACAAGTGAATTGAACAATATCAGATTAGAATCCCTGGAGAAATAAAGTGGATATTATCATGATAATGTCAGTTTTATGTTTTAGAACTTAGTTTTATGTTTAGCTTCAAGTGTAAGACTTGAAGACATGTCAGTGCAAGTTAATGCCGAAAACTTCAGTATCCTCTGTGGCAAGTGTATGCAAATAACTCAGAGCAGTACTAATTGTATATGCAAGAGACCAGGTAAGTGATAGCTGGCACATGCAACAACAGTAACGTGTCACACACTAAACATGCACCAGTACTCTGCTAAGGCAAACACTGAATTCAAGGGCTGCTTTGCCAATTTCTTCATGCAGGTGTACACTCAGTATGGGACTTGTATCTTTCAAAACACTCTCTGTTTAAATTACTTTCAAGAGTGGTTCAAACACAGAGCTCCTACACGTATCCTCTGTGCCAGTGAGCTATCTTTCCTGTGAAATCAGGCATGCACCCACAGGCCTCACTCTGTAAAGATTTCAGATGACATAAAACTTGTATTTCTCCATTCCTCACTCCCTCACTGCATGTGTTACAGACATTAATAAGCAAGACATTGGTTTTATCTGATCTCTGTGGATGGGATCAACACTCATCACCTTAAGGTTTCCTAATCGGATTCTGCTGGCTCTGTGAAACCTCTAACTCAGATGTGCTACAGAATAAAGAAAAAAAATTTAAAAATTTAACATCATATCAAGAAACCTTCCACCTTACCATATCATGGAAAACTGTAAAGAGGAAGAGAGAGTTAACACTCGGGCAATGTTCCTTCAGATACAGGTGTCAGAGTTCTCCTGGGTCATAAGCATCTTTTGTCAAAAATGGGGTAGTGGCTCATCAGAGTCAACTCCAAGCCAAGCATCAGCAGATGCAGATGGGGCAGAATAATCTTGCTACAGTGCAGCTTTTGCTAGATCTTGTGTATAATTACCAGGTTATTCTGTACAAGTGTCTTTGTGGAGGAAAAAAAAAATCCACAGAGAACTTACTAGAAAAAAAATACTGTATAAAATGTTAAGTTAGTCCTTCCAGTTCTGCAATGGGCCTTTTTATCCATTATGTACAGATAATGATACCCTGATTCTGTGCAACAGCTTAGGAGTAGTTTCTCTAGAGTGGCGATGGAGCTGTTCTCAATTTTATTTTAAATGGAAAAGCATTATTCTTCTGCCAGGCTGGAGAGAAATAAACCAGTGTTGACTTCCCACCTACGGCAAGTTGAATAGATCACATTTGCAAACCCCCCCGTCCCTGCAAACAGATTTCAGCTG
This sequence comes from Oriolus oriolus, assembly GCA_013400235.1. Taxonomy (NCBI): domain Eukaryota; kingdom Metazoa; phylum Chordata; class Aves; order Passeriformes; family Corvidae; genus Oriolus; species Oriolus oriolus. Next base: position 45,775 of record VXBT01000870.1, on the reverse strand, counting down.
GTTACTTCAAATACAACTTTTCCACTTCTCTTTTTAGCCCTTCCCATTACAGAATACTTTAAAATTACTCATACAGCTGTATGTTTCAAGTCCAAGTTGTTACCAATTCTAGCATCCCTCCTCTTTAAGAGCTGCAATATCTGCATAAAATGCAAATGGAGCAGCATTTGGTGTGCTGTGACATTGTTTTTAAAGAATGGAGTTGGATGGAGGAGCAGTTACTATTTTAAGGAAGCTCTTCACTATTTTGAAAAGTGTAATAGATTCACTATTACACTTTTAGTGAGGTTTCACTATTTACTACGCAGCTTTTTTCAGGGAACATGCAATAAACATAACCTTATTTGGAGTTATTTGGAGAAAAAGGAGAATGGCTATAGTGAAAATGTTTAACTGGAAAGAGCTGTGGTAAAAACAGCTGAAGGCGATGCTAATGTGGTTTTACTGTTAGGAAGCCTGTGTCCAAAGCTCTGACAGATTAAGTGATTTAAGCACCAGCTAGTGGGATGCTGGCAAACCCAATGACTGTTACAACCTCTTGCCTACCCTCCAGCCAGCCTCCTGGGGAGGAAGGGAATTTAATGAATCAATAGGTTCCATGCAAGCATTTGCAAGGGTAAAGGTTTTGAAAAGGTATCATGTATTTACAGTTTTCATGGTTGCCTTTTTAATTTCAGGAGAAGGTGAAGTTAACCATTCCTCAGAGATGTAGCTACTGACAAGTCGTTTTCTGAGGTGGTCATGCTGGATGACTTACTCCTGCTCTTCTCTCTCCAGGAACTTTAATTGTATTGAAGCATCCCTACCCACGGCAAGTGGAAGAACCTTCCATTTATGAATCCGTCCGAGTTCACACTGCAATGCAGACGGGAAGGACGGAAAGTGACCTTGTCCCAAATGCTCCCTCAGTAAGTGGTGTGCTGGTGGGAGGGGTGCTTCTGGCCTGAGTCTAGCATGCTTGCTGGAGTGAGCTATGGAGTAAGACTGGTTGTTAATCCCTTTATGGGTTTGGAAATACAGGAAGTCTTTGCCAAGCAAGGCAAAACAAATACAGACTTGCTCAGTACAGTCCCATGGCAAATAAAGGCTTTTAAAATTGTTGTCACTTCAGTGCTGTCCCTGGGAAAACATTGTCTGCAGCTGACCTTGGTGAGTCTGACTATCCAAACAAAGAATATATGAAAGATTTTCATTCTCATGTTATCTTTCAGAATCATCTATCAATATTATCATGATTTAAAAAAACAAAAACACACACAAAAAAATCATCATACACTTTTGGGCCACCTGTTCTGACATTTGAGACTCATTTGGACAGCGATTAGAGCCTCTAAATCCCTTGTAACTCATATCTAATTAAGACAGGTGGTTTCCCCAGAACAGTTTGCTCTGAACAGAGAGGAAAGTATTTTAATTCTATAATATATTTTTGGGGAAAAGAGGAAGAGTTATGTTAATATGGGTTAATGAAGTTGCTAGAACAACCACTTCTGATGTGTCTCACAATCAACCCTTCATTGCCAAGTTGCACTTTAACCTCCAAAGAAGCTTGACTTCCACATACCACCAATAAAAAGGTAATATTTTTTTCAAGAACAAGTGGTAACTTGGCAAGATTTTGATTTTCAGAGGTCTGCAGTCTCACAGCCAGGTGCCTACACAGCATTTCAGTATCTGAGAAGTCGTAAGGTCCAAGTGTCACTCATGAGGCCAGAAAAACAGTTCAAACCCCAATTTTTCAAAAAGTACATTGAACGTAACAGGTTTCTCCTCTCAAGCATGGGCCTGTTTGAGAGAAGAGAATAGCTCAGTAAAACAGCACTTTCCCCTGTTTGCATTTGAGGAGCATTTTCTGGGGATAATTCCACTGTCAGTTAAATCCCATGTGTGGTCACAACACGCACCGAGGCAACCATCCAGCGTTACTAAATGAAGTGTCACTGCAGCTATTTTGCTGTGTTTGGTCGAGAAGGTGCAGGCCAGAAGCCCACTGAGGGAGGCACAGTCTAGGGGGCTGCCTTCAGAGCCAGCACAGGGCCATGTTTACCCTAGTGGTGGGTCCAGCCATCTGAGGGGAGCACTGGAGTGAGGGTGAGTGGCTGTGGGGAGTTTCCCAAAGAACAGGCTGCTGATCTATCTTCCGGATGCAGGCAAAGAGGGAGATGTGGGAAGTAGAAGCAGAGCTCAGTCTCTAACCCAAATCCCTTTCCTTGTTACTTCACAGCTTGGTACCAAAGAAGGATATTTGATAAAACAAGGCAAAATAGTCAAGGTAAGGAAAACCTACTCATTGCTTCCACTCTGTGATCACCCACAGAAGCTAAAGACAACGTGGAGCTGAAATTGCTTCACCTGCATTTCCCTGCAGAGTGGAACAATTTGTGTTTTGAGCAACAAAGCACAACTATAAGCCAGAGCAAGTCAGCAGCTTTAAAAGTTTTTCTTTCCTGAGAAGTGTCAGACTAAACTCTCCCAAGACAGTTACCATCTGTTCTTGATCTTTCAGAACTGGAAGACAAGGTGGTTTACACTGCATAGGAATGAACTTAAGTATTTCAAAGACCAGACAGTAAGTAACAAACACCAGTTCTACTGTTTAAACATCTCCACAGGCAGATGCAGCCTCCTTGTATCTCTGGCTTCTCACATCTGTACCACAGCTCCCCATACTGTCAGAGGGGTCAAACCTGTCAAGTAAAGTCAGTTTTGCTGATGACTTCAACAACAGAAAGTAAGTTTTCCTGCTGGAAAACATTTACTGTGCTCTGCCAGTCTTAGCTACTGGAGAGAGTTTACAGGGCTTTTTTACACAGAATAGTTCAGGTTGGAAGGGACCTCAAAGATTATCTCCTTCCAAGCCCTCCACCACAGGCAGGGACACCTTCCACTAGACCAGGTTGCTCCAAGCCCTGTCCAACCTGGCCTAGAATACATTTTTAGGTTGCTTTGTTAAGTGGATTTTAGGCTACCAGCACAACACAACCTGTCTTGGTAGCTTAGACCTAACAGAGAGCGTGCTGATAAAATAGTTCTAAAAATACTGGTTGTATCCTTTGCGTTGATTTCATTCTTTGATTTCAAGTGGTCTCACAATATACACAGAAAACCATTCATTTAAAAATTCCTTCTGACAAAGATTAACCTGCAGCATCTGGGAAAAACACTGGGTCCTTACAGTCGCTGCTCCATTTCTGTCTTAATCTGAGTAAAGATAAGAAACACCTCTAGAGTTTCTTTGCCCTTACAATGCCTCTGTTTGAGGTTCCTTCATAAACACAGCCAAACTGTTCACCTCTGCCGTGCCCTATTTCAAGCCTCTAACAGATTTTTAAAAGAGCAGACACAACCGTCTTCTCTCACCAAACATTACCACTTACAAAGTTAGGTTTTTGCAGGGCTTTCCATCAGTTTTTCTTTCAGTTCAAGACAACTTGAATTAAGTTTGCAGGATAGCATTTCCAAGAGCAGCACTCCATTAGTGACTTACCAGGCAAGAAGGTGTCTCTGTCGGGAATGTGACCTCCTTCCAGGCAGCAGCTCCGGTGTCTCCTGGCACTCCTGTTGTTGCTGTGGGGTTGCAGGTACCTACAGGTGAGCAGCTTGCAGCTCACCCTGAGATAGCATTTGGTAGCACACCACAGCACAGGGGGCTTTCTTCTAATGTAGGGTATCACTAACAGCCACTGGGTCAGCAAAAAAATTAAGATGAGAAAGCAACAGACAACTCCATACACCTGATGAAGGACCATGGAAAACAGCTAAGGGTGTTTGGGCAGAAAGAAATTAAGCTGCCTTGTCTGAGGTCTCAACAGTGTGAGGCTGAAACAAAGGAAGAACTCTCACACCAAGGGAGAACAAAACTCCTAAGGGAGATGGGTTGCTGTTATACACAGTCCATGTCCCTGCACCTGAGCTTGTCCAAAGAAACATATACATACACATATATACATACACACACACATATATATATATATATATATATGTCTGTGCCTATGCATGCACACATGCTTCTCAGGCAGCTAAAGCTATCACTTTTGCTGCAAGCACTGCTTTGGCTTTGCTTTTACATTTCTCCTGACCCAGCTTCATCCTTTTAAGGCACTTAGGAATTAATCAAATCTCCAGCAGCTGGCTAGGTCTGATAAGACCTATACCCATGCCTTTGTCTGTGTAAACCTTAGCTGAAAGTAGTACCAGATTTGCTGCTGTCAGTTACATTATAAGGCACCAGCCAAGCCCTCAGCAGCCTCCATGTAGCTCAAACATTCCTACAGTAGAGATCTCCTCTGTTGCTTGTCCAGATGTGAACTGTCCTGCATTTTTTGTATTAAGCTCACTTCATATAATAATAGCACTGATGTTATGCTTGCTAGTTTGGGCTTATAGTGTTACAGCTATGGTAGCTATGCCTGGGAAAACCTGTGAAGGTGCCTGTAAAGGTCTAGATGCACTGAACTGAGATAGCCTTATCTTCTCTTTTCATGTGTCCACATTTTAAAAACGTTTTCTCTTCAAGGCCACGGAACCGATTCGAGCACTTGACTTAACTGAATGCTCAGCTGTGCAATTTGACTATTCCCAGGAAAGAGTCAATTGTTTCTGGTGAGTTGCAGAACTTTCTCCATCTTCCTGGAAAGGTCAAAATAGAAAGGGAATTTTGAAATGTAAACAGTGTGTGTTTCTGAAAGGTCCCTTGGTGGCTGTGACCCTGCTCATCCTCTAACTCACAAGTCTTTTTCTGTCAGCCAGTCTCTGTCAGTCCTGCATGGCTTTGCCAAATTACTTCTGGCAAAAGGTGGGCATTTCTAATTCTGTAAGCATATATAATCATCACCTAGACTCATGGATGTTGGGGTCAGACACTGCTACAGGTCACATGGTGGCCTCTTCTGTGCCCAGATGTGGGTGTTTTATCCTTATGGACCTGGGGCAGCATCTCCCTGAGCTGTGAATGACTGTCACCCATTCTTTGTTAACTCCTTGGTGACCGAATGGGAGCACAGCCTCCCTGCCCTGCTCTGTCTAAGCAACCATTGATACAGGCCAGCTGAGCTCAGTTTTGGGGAGAACTGCCAGTTGATCTAGCAATTTAAGAAAGCTTTGTTTACTTACAGTTTGGTGTTCCCGCTAAGGACATACTACCTGTGTGCAAAAACTGGGATAGAAGCAGACGAGTGGATTAAAATACTGCGGTGGAAATTGGTAAGGTGATATGCGCTGTTACATGGCAGCACTTGATACTGCCCTCATAAACCCCCCAGGACAGTGGCACCCAAGTGCTACAGTGCTCAGCACCTGCAACAAGGGAGTACTTGTTCTGGCTGCCAGGCCAGCTAGACTGGAAGACACAGTTTTCACATAATCACAGAATCAACTGGGTTGGAAGGGACCTCTGAGATCAGCAAGGCCAACCTTTGAACTATCACCACCTTGTCAACTAGGCCTTGGCACTAAGTGCCACACCCAGTCTTTTCTTAAACACCTACAGGGATGGTGACTCCACCACCTTCCTGGGCAGCCCATTCCAATGTTTAACAACCCTTTCTTCGAAGAAATTCCTCCTAATGTCCAGTCTAAACCTCCCCTGGCACAGCTTGAGGCCATGTCCTCTCATCCTGTCACTGGTTGCCTGGGAGAAGAGGCCAACCCCCAGCTGGCTACACCCTCCTGTCAGGGAGTTACAGAGAGTGGTAAGGTCACCCCTGAGCTTCCTCCTCCCCAGGCTAAATATCCCCAGCTCCATCAGCTGCTCCTCCTAGGACTTAAGATCCAGCCCCTTCCCCTCCACTGCTCCTTTCTGGACTCACTCAGGCACCTTCCTGAATTGAGGGGCCCAGAACTGGACACAACAGTTGAGGTGTGGCCTCAGCAGTGCCAAGCACAGGGGCATAATGTATCTGCCTGCAAACCCACTTCAGCATTTTTGGGATGCACTTTTTAACAGGCATGCTTGTTAGTAAGAAAAAATTACATCCATCTCTAATGATGTCATTAAGTGCTTGGTAAACAACATGGATCATCAGTACAAACTGCTTGTCCCAGGTCATGAAGGCAGGAATGAGAAGCCAGTGTAAAGGCTTGAAAGCACCACTTCCTAAAAACGACCAGGAACTGGGTTGGTCGCACTCACCCACACACACGCAGCCAAGCAGTAATGGACTGTCTTTCTGTTCCAGTCAAAAATACGGAAGCAGCTGGAGGAGCGCAACGCCACCCTCAGTTCCTAGCCGTGTGCCAGTGCTCCTGCTCCACCGGCAGGAACTGCCTCTCTCCAAGGGGAAGGCATTGCTTACCAGAGGGCAGCTTCACCTCTCCAGTGCTGTCTGTGCCCCCACCCAGATGTCACCCAGCTCTGCACACCCAGGATCCTGCAGCTCTGGGGCTGCCAAGTCACACGTGGGGGGATGGTTTCAAAACCAGAATGTGGGTCTGGTAAATGTGGTGTAAGCCTGTAACACACTTCATTCAAACACCTGCCAGCTAATCACAGAAGTGGTCACTGTTCAAAACTTCGGTGGTTATTCGGGGCACTCTTAATAATTCTTTGCAAGCTCCATCACAACTAACCATCGGTATAATATTCTGTAATCTTGAGCCTTTCATTTCAAATGGGTCCTTTCTGGAAACATTAAATATCTTTTTATTACCTCTTTAGGCTTTAAACCAAAAGAAAAAAGACAGAAGTAATTACATGTTGTAAATAGTATCTATACTGCAGTCCAGAGAGTATATAAAGGCCCTTTTTCAATGTGCCAGATGCAGGACACTTAGTTCTGGTTAAACACATTTTTATATGGTTTAGCTTTGTGCCACAATGATGGCTACAAGTGAACGCTTGTTTCAAACAGCATCTGTAGGTAATGGTGAGCAGCATCCTGTAAGCACACTTGTGTACAAACCAGGCTTATGAGAAACAGCAGCTGCTTCCTGGCACTCATAGCACACACATTTAACAGCGTTGTGGCTCACTACGGAGACGAGGAGTGGAACCCCAGGACGTTAGTGCTGTACTCAAAATAGATGGTACATTTAGGAAGAAAAGTTTGACACACTGGAGAGGCTCAAGACCAGCTTGACCCAGCTGCAAGATCCCCTGAGCAATCCTGTGCCTCCTCGAAGGGTGAGGAAAGAGGGGGGACCCTCTCTCTCTGCATAACAATCAAATTTATGCTGAAACAACATCTGCAAAGCTCTCCTGCTATGCAACTCTGCGGCCTGTGTTTGGTAATGCTTGTGCAGCAGGTGTTTGGTAACTGCCTTTACTGGGAGAAGAGTGCAGAAGAGGAAGGCAAAAGGACACTGGAAAAAGAAAAAAATCTAGAGTTGGAGATATGAACAGCATTTTATTTCAACTTAGAAATTTAAACTATTTGTAAATATTTTTATATAGACTGTTTTCTGAATAAAATGTCATTATAAAACTACCACAGGTCTTTATATTCCTATACTGTATTGTTAAAGCTTTGGCCTCCTTTTTCCCTTAATGAAGCTTTAACAAACTGGCATCTCCCATTCAGTTAAAAACCTTTGCTGAGTTTGTGTGACAGAGAGGCAGCATAAGGGGAAGAGACAGATGATATTCTCCAACAGCATCACTGTTTCGTGAAAACAGCCTGGAAATGGAGCTTGTAGGGAAACTACAAATGCAGCCTTCCCTTTTTCACACCAGCAGGCTGCCTCACAAAACACTGGAAACATCATTCAGCACATGGCATCACAAACTGAAGCCAGTGAAAGAAACGGCGCTTGAGTGGCCTTGGAAGCTGTCACAGACAGACGAGTTGAACAGAAGCCAACAGCAAGGGGAGGCCTTTGCTGGAACACAAACATATTTTGCCAGAAATACACACACTTTCCAGCTGCTTTTGTAATGACCAGCAACAGAAGTCCCATTCCAGCTTAGTTTAAATGGAAAAGGGTTGACTGACAAGCTGTACTCTCTTTTTGAGCCAAGAACTCCCAGTTGTCATTTCCAGCACCACTATTTCCCCCCATCCTGCCTGATGCACCAAGAGTGGATGAGGTGTGAACAAGGCAGCATGGCACCCTCTTTCCCAGCCTGGGGCAGAGACCTGCCCAGAGCTGTCCCTCAGACCTGCAGTGCTTGGCAGTTGTCATAAGGGGACATGGGAGGGAACAATGGGGTGGGGCTAACAGCACAGCATTGATCCCCAGCAATAGGATCTCTGCACTGCCCTGGGACTCGGTATCGTTATCACCCAACTGAGAGACACACTGGTTAGTTTTCAGCCTGTAAATTGCATGGATTTGGGGCATTTACAAACAATTAAGAAACCTGTTCTCTCTAGAGACAAGCAGATTGCTGTGAGTGCAACAGAAGAGTGGAACCAGGCTCTGTCATTTAAAAATACTGTATTTTATTTATTTTTATTTACTTAAGAAAACCTAAGGGTAAATAAGCTGAGAGTGTCACCTGTGATGAACCCACACAAAGACTATGAGACATGAGATCTTCACAACCATATTACACAAAAAAACCCATGAAGACGTGAGACATTGTTTGGGTGCTTTTAGCTAGGCATCATGAAAATCCCTAAAGCAACAGCTTCCATAGAAACAGCTTCCTTCCCAGTGGAAGCAGGATGCAGCTAGCATCCAGATTAGTAGCACTCCCTTGCCAAAGTGCCACCTGTGTAAGAAAGCTGGGACATTTACTGATTGTACCGACACATCACTGCTAACACTTGCTCCGGCAACGCCTCCAACCACGTCTTTGCTCACTCTCTCCACCTGGTCTGCTTTCCCACACGTAGTGGTGGCCAGCCTGAGGACACACCCTGCCACGTGCCTGGTTCCCTGTAAAGCAAAATATCTGGGGGTTGCTCCTTTGAGCCAAGGCCATCATGCTGGCCTGGCTCAGCTGGCTGAGCTAAACTCCATGGGAGCTATTTTGGTGGGCTCTCCAGTACTGCACAATACAAGAAGCACGGCCTAAAGTAACATCCACCTACAACACACTAGTAGATCATTTCAGATTCAGTACTATGTACAATTTACTCTTACTTAGTATACTAAAGAGCTGTGGTATTTCTTCCGAGATGTGTTATTTTACTGACGATTATTGAATCTTTCTGTCCACTGGGCTGCAGAGGAATGCTGTGCTCTGGCTATAACATCAGGTTAAGAAACTTCAACAACCTGCCTCAGTTCTTCAAACAGTGGTGTGAGCTCCTTCTCTAAACTTACAATCAGCCCTGGAAAGAGAGAAGAGACAGAATATTCCATCAAACAACATCATTGAGAAGCCTCTCTCCAAAGTGCACTGCTCTCTCCCCCTCCCAAGTCACAGGCAGTGCTTTTCAAAGCCTGAAGTGTTCCATGTGAGCCACTCACTTTCCTGTGAACAGTGGGCAGCACTCCCAGGCAGGGCGCCTACAGCCCCTGGCACTACAAGAGGCACCCAGTGCAGCACACCGCTCCCCCACTACTGCCTTGCTGCTTCCCATAGCTCCTGAGGCCCAAGCAGCTGTGCCAGAATTGAATCCCTTCTGCTCATACTCAGTAGCCAATGCCCTCACGAGCAAGGCTAGGGTCTGGCTGAAGGATTTCCCCACCTGACAGAACTGAGGACAAATCTGTACATGTTCCTGCAGAATGTTAACTTGACCAACAGAAACAGAAAGAACAACTGGTTTGTACAGCACAGTACCTGCCAGTGCAGCAAGGGCAAGGTTACTCACAGGAGAAGTACACTTCTAGAAGAATAACAACTTCAGCAAGCCACCTAAAATCTGCAAATTTTTACTCACACCTTTTCCTTCTCACCTTCACAATATGCTGACAAAACTCACAGCAGGAGCAAAGTTAATATAGCTTGAAGTGAATTCAGGGAATTTATTTTTAGTTATTAGAATACCTGAGCCTTAAAATACTGCAATATTTAAAATAAACGTGAAGACATACCTGTATTGGCATTGCTGCTGGCAATGAAACTCACCACCAAAGGTAAGCGATTGAACTGCACCACCTGCAAGGAGAGAGAAGTGCTCAGCCAGCAGCTAACACATGTTGCATGTCAGGGCTCTGATACACAAATGCTTTCCACGTAAGTGCTTTCTGAAACAAGCAGCCTCCTCAGGAGGAGGACAAGCAGCAGCAATGACTTTTCAGTGTATCTATTTCTTAAGATTAATGGTTAAAAACACCAACAGAACTTACACTACAGTACAGGGAGTTGCACATGGAAGACCTGGCATTTCCCTCCACCTCCACGTTCTACAGTACGCTGTCCACCAGAACACTACCTCAGCTGCAAACCCTGCAGAGTACACTATGGAGACCACACCCTCCACAGGAAACAGGAGGGCAGGCGGGTTTATTGTTTTAAAATACTGCTCCCTGTACAGAAGCATCTGCTCTTCCATTAACAGGGAACTGGCATCTTGGGCACAACAGCAAGCTAGTAGCATCAGGAGAGTCAAAGCAATGCATTAATGTGTGCAAACTAACTCATTCACCCGTTTATTTTCCGAACAAAGCCTGACACACCATAGGCTAAACAGCTGGTCAGTTTACAGCAGTCACAATAAAAAGCTCTCAGGACCACCAGAACTCATGAAGGAGCAGAAATGTAGTAGATGTGTGAAAAATGTGAGCAGTATTTCAAAGCTTTCTTACCTCAAAGCCATACTAGCAGCAAGATTAGCTATGAAGTAGGCTGCATGTACATAATTAATGATAGGTGTCTCTAATTATAAACAAACTGTTTATAAAAGAGAACATAAACCCTTCATAACAGATTCATAAGACCATATGAGCAACACCTACTGCAAATTCACAATTGCTGCCTGTTCGGAACACTTTCCCATTTTCAACCAGTAAATCTCAAGTTTTGAGAAATATAACAGAAGTTTAATAAATAGTGTGAAAGTTTGGCTTAACCACTTAAGCTGTGTAAGAAATAAACCACAATTACTTCAATAGCAGCCTAGTGAAAATCCACCAGAGCTTAAACAACCCTCTTTCTCTTACTCAGTGTAATGTAGGAACAGCTCAAGTCACTGAGGACAAGGCACACTGAAGTTACTCACCTGGTATGTATTGTAATAGCAGATGATACTTTTGTTTTTAGAGAGTCCTAATTTACTGCCCTGATCTGTGGCAAGGGCAAAGGTGGACAGAAAGCCAGGCCGCAGTGCATGTTCTGGAGCGTTATCATTGGCAACTAGAACAAAACAAGAAAATCCTTATTTTTACGTGGTGTCTCTGACTGCATCCCAAACCCTCATCCAGCTTAGTGCTCTGCCAAAAGCAGATCTGCTGTTGGGGAACATGCAACACATCTGAGGTGCTCCCACAGGAACGCAAGACAGTCTTCAAGAGCAGTACATCATTTAATGCTCTGTGTATGATCAAAGCTCATTATACCAGCATCCTTCCTAGGAGAAGTCTTTTCCTTTAGGATGCACAGCCTGTGCTGACGTCCCTTTGGCTCCGTGTCCCATACTGTCTGCACCCATTCCAGCCTTTGAACGGATTACTGGCATACAGTCACTTGAGTGCAAACAGGTGAGGATGTGCAAGTTCTGCTGGGTGTTTAAATACTTTGGGGCACTGAACAAAATAAACCTGCAGTACTTGAATCTTTGTATTCCTAAACTATTGTACTCACAACCTAAACCCATCTGAAACAAGGACTGAAAACAAAAACTGGAGTACCAGAAAAAGCCAACTAAACACGTGTAAAAGCTGGATGCAACTCTTTCTGAGCACAGACCAGCCCAGCCAACAAAACACTGCCAAGCTCTCTCTACTACTTAGTATCAATCAGTCTGTGAGGGACTTGAAGATACAAGGACCTTACAGCAATCCAACCCCTGTCACTGTGGAAAACTTCCATGGACTACAATTACTGAGGGCACAAACAAAAGGATACATTTAAAGAGGTATACAATCAACTACTGAACTTTAAATAAAAGTCCAATCTAATTCTACCACTTGGGATATTCAGTTATTCGGCACAACCTTGAAGATTTTTTCTGTACTTCTCCACCCCCTGCTGTTCAGTCAGGATTTCAGCTGCAGAGCACGGCGAGAAGCAGAAGTTACCTTTGATAACAGGCACACCATCTCTGTCTGAGACTACAATAGCATGAAGACCTTCAACGCTGGTAGAAAAAAAAAAAGGAAGGAAAGGAGACACCATTTTAAAAACACAGTAATTAATAGGAAAGGTTTTTTATGTGTACAAATGTGCAAGGAAGGGGAAAACATGGAAAAAAACGGATGCCTTCGCTAATTTAGCGTTTGTTCCATTTAGTACAGGTAGTACAGGTCTGGTGGCCCCAATAACAATAAGAAGGACATGGAACTGCTGGAGCAAGTCCAGAGAAAGCCACAAAGTCGATAAGAGGGCTGGAGCACTTCCCCTATGAAGACAGGCTGAGGAAGTTGGGGCTGTTCAGCAGGGAGAAGGGAAGGTTGAGTGGAGACCTTAACCTTCCCATATCTGAAGGGGGTTTACAAGGAAGCTGGAGAGGGACTCTTCATCAGGAACTGCAGTTATAGGATAAGGAGCAATGGATACAAATTGAAAACCAGGAAATTTAGGTTAGATATTAGGAAGAAATCTTTTACTGTGATGGTGGTGAGATACTGGAACAGGTTGCCCAGGGAGGCTGTGGATACCCCACCCTGTCAGCATTCAGGGGCAGGTTGGATGGGGCCCTGAGCAACCTGGTCTAGGGGGAAGTGTCCCTGCCCATGGCACGGGGTTGGCACTGGATGGCCCTCGCCGCCCGCCCCGCACGGCCCCGCGTTACCTCGGCAGCTTCTTGTACAGGAACCGCTTCAGGTCCTGCGGGCAGAGACGGGCGGCGCGTTACTCACGGCCGCTCGGGGCGGGCGGGGCGGGCCCC
>VXBT01000870.1:3040-32812 GCA_013400235.1 Oriolus oriolus | reverse complement strand
GCCGCCACCTCCGCGGGCCTGCGAGACAAGACGAGAGGCGGCCCCGTCACCGCAGGCGCGGCCGCCGCCTCCGAGAAGGGGAGCGGCCGAAGGGAGGGCGCGCTCTTTCCCCGAGGCCCGGCCGGCCGCCACCCCCCGCCCGCTGCCGTGGTAGAGTCGCTCCCAGCCGCCCCGGGAAGGGCGCGCGGCTGGGCCGAGACCACCGCGCACCGGGAGGGGGGTGCAGGGGCCTGGCCTGGCCTGCCCTGCCCGCCCCGCCGTACCTGTCCGCGCCCCCGGCGCGCCCCGCACAGCTCCGCCGCCGCTTCCCCTTGGAGCCGCTGTCACATGAGCGACGGCACCGCCCTCCCGGCCCCGGAACCGCTTCCCCGCCGCCTCCGCCCCGCTCCGCCCCGGCAGCAAAACAAACCAAAACCAAAACAAACCATAGCGTTTCAGTTAAAGAAAAACAACACCAAAAAAGAAATGTCTGTTTCTGCCGAGTAGAGTCACTGCCAGTTTTACTCTTCCAGTGTTACCTATTTCCCCTACTTTTGGATCTAGTCCATCAAACGATGGACCTGTAGGCTAATAATATAACAGCTAATGTGAATAAATAAAATAGATTAATTTAGTAGATGCCTACAGTGTAACAATGGTAACTGCATATCTGTCTTTAAAGTCTTGTATTAGAATGCAGGACCCTCGTGGTAGATCTAAAAAAACCCCAGCCCTGCTCGGGATGTAACAATGCTTTTTCTCTATAAAAAGAGAGCTGCTACAGGCCAAGCACAGAATCATGGAACAATTAGGTTGGAAAAGACCTCCCAGATCATTGAGTCCAACCTATGACTGAACACCACCATGTTAACCAGACCATGACACTGAGTGCCACATCCAGTCTTTCCTCCAATACCACCAGTAACAGTGATTCCATCACTTCACTGGGCAGCCCGCTCCAATACGTAATCACCCTTTCTGTGAAGAATTTCTTGCTAACATCTATCCTGAACCTCCCCTGGCACAGCATGAGGCCATTTCCCCTCATCCTGTCACTGGTTGCCTGGGAGAAGAGGCCAACCCCTAGCTGGCTACACCCTCCTGTCAGGGAGCTGTAGAGTGGTAAGGTTCCCCCTGAGCCTCCTTTTCTCCAGGCTGAACACCCCCAGCTCCCTCAGGCGCTCCTCATAGGACCTGTGCTCCAGACCCTTCCCCAGCTCTGTTGTCCTTCTCTGGACGCATTCCAGCACCTCCATGTCCTTGTAGTGAGTGGCCCAGAACTGGACACAGCTCTCGAGGTGTGGCCTCACCAGTGGCGAGTACAGGGGGACAATCACTGCCCTGGTCCTGCTGGCCACACTATTTAATGTTCAGCCACTGCTGACCAGCACCCCCAGGTCCTTTTCCACTGGGCAGCTTCCCAGCCACTCTGTCCCCAGCCTGCAGCACTGCCTGGGGTTGCTGTGACCCAAGGGCAGGACTCGGCACTCGGCCTTGTTGAACCTCATTCCATTGGTCTCAGCCCATTGATCCAGCCTGTCCACATCCCCTGCAGAGCCTTCCTGCCCTCCAGCAGATCAATATTGCCACCCAGCTTGGTCTTGTCCATGAATTTAGTGAGGGTAGACTCAATTCCCTCATCCAGATGGTCAGTAAAAATACTGAACAGGACTGGGCCCAGTACTGAGCCCGGGAGGACACCACTGGGGACCAGAGCATCGTTGATACCTGAAGATTTTGCTTAGATGCCAGTATTAAATTAAAAATTTTAAAGTGTAAATTTAAAAAAAATATATATATTCACTTGGAAATTGCTAATGTTTCTGAACATACAGGTCCAGTGAAGTTTCAAAAAAGCCCAAAACAGAGATAAGCCACTTCTTGCAAGTAACAGAGGAAAAGGTCATTCAAAAGAACAAATTTATTTGAATACTGAGAATCCATACCTCCTTCTTAATCCAAGCCATGCACACAGAGCAATTTGATAAGGACTTGGTCATATTAGAGAAATACTTAAAAGAGAACCCCATAAAATTATCATGTGTGAGCTTCTGGTAGTATTTTGAAAATGCTACCTGGGACAACCTTGGTCTCCTCACTTATTAAAATATTTCCTACTATACACTAAAAATGTTTAAAAATGCAACTTTTTTTTAGTATTTGCAGGCATGATGCTCAGTGATCGATTTTGTTTCCCTGTCACATTTTGAATAAAAGCTATGCAAAAGCATCCATGAGATAGCTCCTGTATTGCTATTAATGGGAATTTATTCTTCCGTCCCAGTGACAGTCCTTCTATACATGGAATAAACCAGTACTGAAGGGAGAAGTGTATTCTGCATGAAGGATAATGCCATCACTAAACAGTGTATTTTAGTATTATTTCGAAAAATGTGGAGAAGCCCAGTACTCACACTAAAGTACTCAAAAATTAGTACTCAAAGTACTAATTCCTGCCAGACTGAGAAGTATGGGAAGTATAGTTTATAATGGTGTCCTGCTTTCAGCCAGGATAGGGAAGTTACTTTTCTTCTTGGTAGCTGGTACAGTGCTGTGCTTTGGATTCAGTATGAGAGTAATGTTGGTAACACACTGATACTTTGGTTGTTGCTGAGCAGTGCTTACCCTAAATCCAGGATTTTTCAGTTTCCCATGCTCTGGCAGCGAGCAGGTGCACAGGAAGCTGGGAGGGAGCACGGCCAGGACAGCAGACCCAAATTTGCCAAAGGGATGTTCCATGCCACGGAGCATCATGGCCAGTGTATACACTGGAGAGGTTGGTCAGGAGCTGCTGATTGCTTGTTGGGGATGGACTGGGCATTGGTCAGAGCATGATGAGCAGTTGTATTGGGCATCACCTCTGTTTCTTGGGTTTAATTCCTCTCCCTTGTTGTCTCCCTTTTCATTGCTATTGATTATTGATATTTGATTTTGTTTCGATGATTAAAGCGCTGTCATCTTGACCCACAGGTTTTACCTGAGTTCTGTTCTCCTCCCCGTCGTGCTGTGGGGGTGGGAGCAGGTGGCTGCACAGTGCTTAGTTCATGGCTGAGGCCAAACCACAACAAATGGCATATTTCTTCCCTATATTTATCACATTACATTACATGTAAGTAAGTTATAGCTTCAGGAATTTATTTATTATTACCTGCTTTTTTTAAAAACAAAATGCTATTACTATTACACTTTCCTTCTCTTTGACAGAGCTACAAGAAGTCAGGAGAACAATTGCTTAAGGATGAATGAAATTTTTGAACAAACAACCTTAAAAAATATCTTGCCCTCCCATTTTAATCCTTTTACAGCATTTGTTACAAAAGTATTTTAAAAATATTTATAATTTAAAGTTGCCTCTGCTGTCTATTTAAATGCATCTATTATATTTTTAGTGCTGTAATGTTCTACCATTTCTTGGAAACTTATAAAAGAATAAAGACCATTTTAAAAAAGGTAAAAAATTCCAATTTAGACTTGTTTTACCCAAACAGAGAACTTGCAGGGAAATGTTCATCAGATGTGAACACTGAACTTGCTTGTGACTCAGGATGCTCCATAAATAGAACACATACTGATGTTATATTTCAGCAGATGCAAATCATCTCCTTTTTTCATTAGGCTATGTCAGAGTCATGCCATGATTTTCCACTTTTTGCACAGCTTTTCTGCCTGCCCTTTTAAAGGAAAAAACCAAGAACCCATGCTTGTACTATCTTTAATTCTAGATCAAATGAAAGGTAATGACTAAATAAAAACAGTAAGGAGCAAGTAGCTAAAATGTTGAGAGATTCTTAGTCAGGCTGTTCAAAACCAGTTTTGTTTTCCCCTTTTCTTTCCAGCATCTTATTTTAATGACAACTTCGCCTTCTGAAGAAAGGTCATCTGAAAAGATTTAAGTACTCCACCCTCTTAATTTGTATTTTGCTCATGAGAAAATTTATTCTGAACTTTCCAGCAGATTCCTTCAACAAATCCACGGAAGATACGGACATTTCTGAAGAAAAATACCCTTCAGACTTGAGGGAAAAAAGCAACAATCATGAGGAGAGAAACACCCACTTGAAATATTAAAAGAATGTTTGCAGGCCATATTTAGAGCAGCTTAATCTTTATGCTATAGGAAATCACAGCATCCTTTTGCACACTACTACATATTTCAAAGTGTGCAACTATTTAATCTGTTAAATACTAAGTACCATACTTCCACCAGTATAAACATATTATTTCCTTCTCACAAAGTGCCAATTGCACTAGGTAATGAAATGAGACATAGCAGTCTAGGTGTCACTTTTAAACTCCTGGGATGTCTGTGTTGCCATAGGGCACAGCCACCACATTATTCCAGTTTGCAGAGGAACTGATAGCAATCGAACCAAGCTGACACAGCTCAGCATCCATCCATTTCCCTACTTCCCACCTGCAGGAGAAGAGGCTGCAGGGCACACACAGCCCATAGGATTATTATAGGCAGCTTTGCTAAGACCATCTGTTCACTCTGATTTCACAGTTCCAATATTTGATAAATGTGTTATATATCCTTCCTGTTAACTAAAAGATCCCTTGCAAGCTCAGACTCATTTGTAAACAGGAAGGCCAAGGTACTTGTTAAAGCCTTTGGAACAATTTTCTTCTATTAAGAAGACACAGGAGTACCAGGATGTACTTTGATAGCTTGTTTTCATTAATATAATTACAATACATTCTGTCCAGTTACAAAATCCAGGGAATTTTTCCATAGATTCTCCATAGATTTTGATTGCATATTTCAAACAATTGGATGCCTTTCCATTACGTGTGAACCCTTTTACTATAGTCTTAGTAAGGACATTCAGTACAGCAACCCTTTTTTGTTGTTGTTGCTTCAGCAACTTTTAGTTTTGTTTTGTGCCTCAGGCTTTTATGTCCACCTTGAATGCTGGTTTAGCTGCTTAGTCAAAAACCTGCAGCCAGTCTCATGTTACACCAATTCAAGAGAAGACATTTCCACTGGGACAGTTTAGAAAAGGGATATATGCAAAATGTTTTCTGGGTCACTAGGAGCAATAGGCTTTAATGCATTTGTAAAGTCATATCCTACTCCAGATCAGAAGGAATTGCAATGAAGTCAGACAAAGTATTTAAATTTTCAATTTAGGAGAAATATTTGGCTCCACATAAACTGATAGCATTGTTCAAAGATAGCAGTTTTCTCAAACAAAATATATTGCCCATAACACAAGCTATCTGGCATTCTCAAATACAAGAAACATTCCCCTGCATAACACTGTTAAAATGTAAAAAACATCAGCTACTGAACCTAAAAACATTTTCAACACACTTTGATAAACTTTAAGTACATTGTACTTAGCTGCTTCAGAACACCTCTTTGCATCAGCAGGTGTGGCTACATATAGTTTCCATTTCCAGGCCACTGAGTTACATGATCTTCTATGTAGGAGCCAAACAGTAGGCTTGCTCATTTCTAGGAAGTCAGTCCAGCTACATTCTGGTCCCAAAAAAGGCATACCCTACCTCTTCTGACAAGTGATAGGGCTCTGACCATAGGAGCACACTGCAAAGCAGCAAAGCATTTAAATAGTTGGCAAAAGGGTTGAAAGGCACATAGCTTGTCCTTAGCAAAATTTCCCTGTTCCACTTGCAATGCCCATTGAGGAATCAGTGTTGGGACCTAGCTTGAAATCAAAAAGTAGTAAGAAAATGGAAGCCTGCCAGGAAAAAAAAAATTAGGTTGTCATTTTTTTGTGTGTTAAGATTCTAGTGTTGCATGTTTTCCTCTACCTTTCCAGTGAAAATTAAGGAAGCTATGGATGCATGTTAACCATACGCATGGACTTACTACTACTGGAATACCAAATGGTAGAGCTGCTGTAAACTGTTGCAAGTACTAAAAGCAATGTTTATAATGGTCTGTACAGCATTTGCAAATATTTACTTTGAAAAGAGATTAGTGTAGTTCTTATTTTTCTCAGCATTGCTTAGAAATGCTAAAAAACTACAACAGCTAAACTGCTACTCTACACCAGATCAATATACCCCAACAGATATTTAGGAATATATGCCATTATATTTAAAAATACCAAGTTCCTCTAAGCGGTAAACCTAGAAGATTTACATAGAGTTAGAGATAAAATATTAAAAATTATTGTTTCAACTCCACACACTTCACATCTGAATAGGAGTGATGTAATCATACTATTTATTCCATCAGTGAGACAAAATGTGGTGTGGAACTAAATTTCTGAGATTTTTAAATAGAAAGTCATTTAACTCGTATATACACAAAGTGTTCTTTCCACAGATATTTACATGGCAAATATGTTAGAGGAGAACCACTATGACTAAGTCTCTACAAGTATAGCATCCTTTCTGAGCTATTCTCTCTGCTGAAAGAATTCACAGAAGCTTTGAAGTAAAATCTAGACAATTAAAGTTACCTATATTTCACAGTAGGTAAAGAAGCCGTTAAATGATATTTCAGCATAAGGTTTCTGGAAACAGCTACACAGTAGAGTTTTACATCCACCCTCTTTTCCAGCATTCATGGTGAAACTAAATCTCTTCTCAATTTACAGGAGAGATAACAGCATACGTAACGTGTGTGTGTAACTGTAGCTCATCCTTCTCGGTAGAGGCTGGTCAGCCGTTCTAGCTCTTTGCAGTTCTCCATGGACATGGACTCTGCTTTCTTTCGGAGGCGGTCATCTCGATATACTTTTGCTGCATAAAGTAAGTCTGTTTCTTTAAGGAGAAAAGAGAAAAGATTTTTCTGGTTATAAACTGAATACTTGGCACGTGACACAGAGTTGTACAAAACACCTCAGGTTTAATCCTTGCCCTTTTTTCCTTCTCTCTGTTCTAACTTCTCTCAGACACCACCTAAACAGCACTGCTACAGTTTTCCTTTGCTGGATCTTTGTAACACTTCCATCTTTTTGATCAGGTGAAGCTGTATCAGCCTTCCAGCTCCCTCAGCGTTCATACAGCAGTATCTGATTAAAAAGAAAAAACCCCACCCTACCCCACAAAAATCCCCAGCAACAACAAAACAACAAAAAATCCCCTACTACTTCTGTCAGACCTCATTAAACGTTACAAATATAGGCTACTCTCAGTAATCTTGCATTATTATTGATAGCTCTAGCATCTTGTCTGTGCCCCAAAAAATCCAATCTGAATATTGAGCCCTTTACTTCAACGGATGCTGATTCAGACTGTCAGTCTTCAGAGCTATTAATAATTAAGAGCTCTCTGTATGATACTGGTGCTCAACAGCTTGACATTGCTGAGCATTTTAATTCTGTGAAATCTTTTTTGTCACTTCAACTCAAAATGCAAGACATTCTGAAACGTCAATCAACCCTGGAGAAATTTTAACTGTCAAGGAGATTTAACACACAACAGGTATTTTAAATCCATAAAACCACAAATTCAGATGTTTCTATAAACAGTAAAAAATCCATTAGGGGCCTCTTACTCAAAATCAGTTTGGGTAGTTTTCACAACCTGATAAATTACAAGTAGCAAACAACTGGACTGCGCAGACTTAAGCTGGGCAGGAACATGTGATCTGACTCAGAGCGTTGCATTCTATTTGCTTCTGGTCAGTTTACTGACAGTTCATGAATGAATTATTTTTCCAGTAAGCTATGACTGAAATTTACCACCTGAAAAGTTAAAACCATTTGGTTTCAACACTGATGTAATTTTAGCTCACAAAATGGTCACAGATAACAGAATAACTGGTTAAAATTGATGCCTATTTAGAAAAGGCTGGTGCTCTTCAGTATTCTTATGCTTTAACACTGAATTCTAGGTTTCTGAAAAGAAGTAACTCATTGTATAATACTAGATTGGAGAAACAGATGGCAAACTGTTTTACAGGAAGTGCTGCCTGTCCTTGGTTGCCTGGAAAAGCAGTGTTTGTACATACTGTGGTCCAAGGCAGATTATTTTTTCGTCCCTCTGGAAACACCTATGTAAATTTCTGGTTTATTTATTTACTAATATAAAAGCACCTAGGGAAACGAGCCATTGCCATGATAAAGTAATGTGGAAGACATGGGAATTGTTAGAAATCACTCTAAGTTAAGCACAAAAGCTTTGTCATTATCAATTTAGTGTGGTCTTTAATTTTCTGAGAAATGGTCACAGATAATAAAGCAGCAAGTTAAAATTGCTGATAATTTGCAAATGGTTGTTAGGTCGCCGAGTAAAATTCAAAAACTAAGTGACATTGGGGACAGTTTGAAAGTGAGAAACAGCAGGGTACCTTACACTTACTTTTGCATTGAGATATTGTAATAATACAAGCACTTCCTTCTTGCCTGAGGCAAATTATTTTTATAGTAATTCATGATTTTATGAAATTACACATATTACCAAACTTACTTTGTTGCCTTTCCTTCCAACAGTTATTACGAATGTTGGACACATAATCCTCTTCCACACTCTTTTCCACTTTCTGTAATGACACTCCTTTGTATTCATTTCTAAAGTCCTTGTTGACATAATAAATGACACCCAAGTTTTCTGTCTGCATTTTTATGGTCTGCCCTGTACTTCTGCAAAAGAGGAGGCAGGGGGAGAGAGAGACTTAGTATTAATCTGATTATTTTTTTCCACCACAAATAGACTATAAAAAATACTGCCTTTACAGAATAATACCAGCACATTACTGAATTTGCCATTTCGAGACAAATAATGGAAGGAATGGCTCTATAATCTACTAGAGAATAAAATTTCTTCATTTACCTGATCATTAAAATTCTTCTGCTTAAACACTTGGTCTCAAAAAAAATACGCTTTACTAAGATACTTATTTCATACCTCTTTAGGAAAATATAAGTTTTAATAATAGAAAATTACATTCAAACTCAACAGAAACAGGTCACTATTCTGTAGCAACCCAGTACAGGCATCTCCATTCTAGTGTTTGCTGCCAGCCCTGATAAATTTATTTTCCTGCTGGAATTCTGCAGATTAAAAATCAAAGACTGAATACAAACATTTTGGCAGAGAAGCATTTCTAAGCATCATAACAGCTTAGTTGCAAAAGGGGAAAAGATCCTACTCCAGAAACAGAGAACTCTGAAAAACAAGAGAAAAGAAACCTTTCTGTTGTGGGGCTGAGAGCTCTGCAAGGAACGAAGGACCTTTAAAACCATTGTGGTGAGTGGGCTAAGTCTACCAGCTAGCTGCACACTTGATTCAAGGTATTTATTTCTCTTAAGAAAAAAAAGGTTTAAATATCCTATTGTACAAAACAGTTAAGTTTCACAAGTAGAATTCTTCACAAGAAAATGAAATTTTACCATTACCTAAAATGAAGCAAAGAACAATCTTCCCAGCCCTCATCTAGTTTAACACTTAAATAAGGATGAGAAAGTTGCTTTCAAGTTCTTCACTTACTACAAACACAGATTACCCCTAAAAGGGTAATGAGCCTTAGCAGATTTCAGGTTTTGATTAAGTATGTTGGAGATGCAAACACCTTTGCAATATGCCATGTTGCATGCACCCACTGCCTTGTACTAGACCTCCTGAACTCCAGGTACTGCTGACCTCTTTTCTCCATTACATTCCCACAGCATCTTCTTTGCACCTAAATTCTAAGTTTTGTTCTGCTTCATCTCCACCTTCCCTCCCTTTCTTCACTGTGGGAAATCAAAGATCAACTAATGGAAGACTCTCTAGAATGCTTCTAAGTGGGAGAGGGTGATTACAATACCTTCCCCTCTGCTTTAAGGTAATGTAATTAAGCATTACTTACGATCTTGGATATAAGGCATAAGGAGGGTTGGATACCATCAACTGGCTCAACAAGGACACAAAGATCAACACAATAATAGGCATCAGCTGAATGACCATAGAGAAACCTCCCTAAGGAACAAAACAGATTCAGGTATTTCGTAAATCATCAAGCAAACAGGTAAATTTGACAAGATTGAATGCTAAGTGTGACTTTTTGCTCTAAGCCTCAAAAGCTGCTAGGAAAACAGTAACTGCAAACACTGTGGTATTATCTGAACTTTCAAATGCATACACAATATTCAAGAGTGCTCAAGCTGCAAGAGTTCATGGGTTAGCACATACACACAATCAACTACCAAATAAAAGCTGGATTCAGCTATGTTGTATGCCATGATTTGGTCTCATCTATGCAGTGATGTGTGATTATACAGGACTAGAGATAATTCATGTAGGTGAATATTGAGCTGTAAATTCAATTCATACCTCAGCCCAAATAAATTTTTAAATGCATACAAGGATTAGTGGCCAGAATTAGTGGCATATTTAGGTTAATAATACCAGTCACCAGTAAGAGAGTGACATACAACAACAGGTTTACAAAACTAGCCCATTACTTTCTCAAATTGGCATGCCTATTTACCAGTCAGTAAGCCAGCTACCTGCTGAAATTTAAAACACCTAACTGGCAAATACAAATCCCCCTCTACAGTAAAGAGCTCCTGTACAATCACACGACTGAAAGCAAAATTTCATCGTTTAAAGCCAATGGTGCTTAAACTTACATCACCCCTCTCTTCCTCCCTCTCGTGCCCACTCTGACGGTGCTGGTTCGGATGGCTGTAGCCAGCACGACCATTAGAAAATGAGTGTACGCTACCTGAGGAAAGAACACATTTAAATCATGTACAAAAATACTACTTAGAGGTCAGTACAGAAGCAACATAAAGCACTTTACATTACTGCACAATGGTACACAAAATGACATTAAGGTATCTTATAATTTCAAAGTAGCTTAAAATAAATATTTTAAGCTCTACGATAGTAACACCAAAGAACTGAACTGACATTTTTGGGATTTAGCAACATTTGGGGGAAAAATTAACTGATGCCGGTTGAAGAGTTGGGGTTCAAGGCTGGATGGAATAATTCTACTGTTTTATAATGTCATAAACTCTAATGCCATTCTGGGCAGTATATCTCGACAATTACACTGACGTATACAAAATACCTGTTGGAAAGGCCCCTCCAAAAAACATGTTGAACAGATCCTCTGGAGTAATATCTGCCTCACAACCTCTATGGAAGTTGAATCTGCCGTTGCTAGGGTGATTGCAAGTTTGCTCTTCATTGCCTGTAAGGTCATACTGCTTTCGTTTTTCTGGATTACTCAGCACAGCATACGCATTTCCGATTTCTGAAGCAAGGAATAAAACACAACTCCCATAAACGCATGATAAAAGCTATTCCAGCATGAAAATTGCAATTGCAATGTCAAATATAGGCAGCAAACGATGGAATTTACTGTATGTTACAAAACAACTGCAGTAGAACGAGGTCCAGAAACATCTCCGCTTTTCTTAGAATAGCTTCCACAAAGTTTCCCACCAACGCTATTCAAAGGCCTTTTATCCTGTTAAACGAGGCAGAAGCCAAAGAGCTTTGTGTCTTTTTCTAGGGGAACACCTACACCCGTGGAAATGTTCTCTCTCACTGCAATTACAAAAAGAGCATCAAGCATTACAATGAGACTCTGAAGCTGGGTAATTGCAAAGTTCAGTTTGCTCCAGCAGCCCAGCTTAAAAAACCATCACAGACTCAGTAGGTTATCTTTGGTTTCATTCGGTAAGTGGTCATTTCTTCAAATGCACCAACTTCACCGTCTTCAAGAGTGTGAATGTATTTTTCTTCACGCTTCTGAAGGTATTGTATGGATTACACTAATAACACAAAGTTTTGCATGATGTAACGTGAGGAGTACAATACGCATGCGTAACAGGAGCGTGTGTGTTCCTAGGGCGGTCAGTATGACCTCAGTGTCTGGAGGGCCTGGCCTGGATGCTTGTCCCTGTTTATGCTATGGTATCACAAACAAACAGCTTCAATTTCGACAGTAGAAAGGAAAAAATCTAAGTAAGGTAAGCATGGAAAAAATGAGCAAGAAAACCCACATGGTCTGCTGACTTTACAAGCTTTTTTCTTGCTGTGCACAGACATAATGATCATGCTCTTGCAGATTGAAGGAAAGTTTCTGTTGCCACTTGATGAACAGTC
Source organism: Oriolus oriolus (assembly GCA_013400235.1). Taxonomy (NCBI): domain Eukaryota; kingdom Metazoa; phylum Chordata; class Aves; order Passeriformes; family Corvidae; genus Oriolus; species Oriolus oriolus. Next base: position 20,815 of record VXBT01000870.1, on the reverse strand, counting down.
TTCTTTCAGTCATATCTTCATTAAACCCTTTCTGCCTTGCTTTCTACTCTCTCCTCCAGGCCTCTCCAACAAAAGGCTTCTTTCACAGCCGACCAACCCAAAGCACAGGGATTATGATTTTCAGTGTTGAAAAGCCATCAATCATCAAAAGTTCGTGAAACGTGCAACACTATAACCTCAACACAGGCAAATAAGACTGTGGCTTTATAATTAATATTTTAAACATTATCCAATCTAAGAAAAAGTTAATGAGTTTTGGCTATGTGTCTTTTAAGATGCCTTTAGAAAAAACCATTACCAATTCCTTTAAGTGGAGGAGAAGACCCAAAGAAATGAAGTCTGGTATTTTGCACTGAAAGCATGATATAAACTGACATCAAATATTGCTCTGTTGCTCAGTACAAGGATAAAATTGGAAGTAAGAATTTATATTTTCCCAACAATTAAAAATTTAGAGAGATAGATCAGGTGACTGCACATAAAGTGAAGATACCATACTGTCACAATAAGAGTGTTTGCTATTTGCTCTTGATTATCTGGTGCTAATTCACAACAGATTTGATTCCAATATAATTTTCTTTTAAAAAAAGGACATAAAAATGAAAAAAAGCTACTGCTCAAAAGTTTCAAAGGAAAGATTTTTGATGAAATTGGTAAAAGACAGCAAAAGTCATTATATTTGCACAACCTTTCAAATTTAAAATTCACTTCAGTGAGACTGCTCAATACAATAGAAGAGTAGTACTGGATAGGTCAAGATCTAAGTACCTTGCCTATCATGAAAATTCTGTTTTATAATGTGACCTTTCCTTAAAATAAAGCATTATTATGAAATAAAAACCATTATTATGAACTCCTTTTCTCAGATGGATGTCAAAAACTGATCAGACACTCTTAAAGGAAAACTAAACCATAAATTTACTCAGCCATACAAAAGGATTACAATAATTTCAATGCAAGAAAATGCTAGTTGTCATTAAATAATTTTTGGTCAACAAGATTCCCCTACAAAAATTTCTGTTTATTTACTCATCTGGTTAAGAACCAGAAAGTGAAATTAAGCTGAAGAAATCAGACTTGTACAAAGTGCTCATGTTAAATAAAATATTAAGGAACTGATTTCTAACATTTTAAAGATGATTCAAAATGCTATTAACAAGGAAGAACTATTTTATTCCTAGGGCCTGAGACAATTTTATAAGAATAATATCTTTTTTTTAGATAAAGACATCACATAACGGTATTAAATTAATCAATAGCAAGCAACTTCCCTGCTCTGCTGTATCTACTTTTAATCTCGAATTGTTAATATATTATTATAATTACCTCTTAAAGTCTGTATCAGAAGTCTTGCTCAGGATTTTTTTTTCTTTTTTTCCCTCCCCAATTTAAGTGTTTTATCCGAATGATTTTTTCAAATGTCTGCATGTAAACCTCACACAGGAAAAAAATAAAAAGATGTACCACAATCAGATTGTTTATTTATGCATCATCACTTCTTACAGATTCACATTTTTCTTCATCTGAGATGAAGGTGTAGTTTTCTCTAAAAAGCTCTTCTTCAACGATTTCCCTTGTGCAGGGCTAAGCTGGGCAGCCTTAAATAAGGTCAAGTCAAACTGTGACTTTTACCTAAAAAATGGTCAAAGGCAACTACTTGTAAGGCAATGTATGAACTCAGGTGTTTTCGTGCAGAAAAAGTAGTAGAACTACACACATACAAGGAATTCCAAGGAAGAAGTAACTTACTGTGGCATGTGATTCAGTAAAAACTGCATTTTGCTATCAAGGATTACTTTCTTTTTTTCTAGCTCAAGTACAGTAAAGATTCGAGGTAGTAAAATTTAATGACTACATTAAGTCAACAACAGTAAAAAAGTGCAATTGGGTTTCACAGATCAAGTATTTGTTCCCTGTACTGAATATTACAGTCAATTTTCTGAAACCAAGCCCTACTGCCAAAGTCCATGTTATTTATTTATACTTCTAATGTAGCAAAGGTCAAATATTTTCTTGAATAAAAATGTCAGTTTAACAATAGCTAAAGAGTACATTTACATTTGTAAAAATACAAATGACCAATGCAGATAAATATGCTTTAACTGGATGAAGTTTAATCATAAAAGAAATTAAAAGTAAAAATGGTGTTTTACTTTTAAAAGCCTCTGTTGCTCCAGGTGCATGGTTTTTGTCTGGGTGGAATTTCAAAGCAAGTTTCCTATAAGCCTTCTTTAGGTCTTCTTCACCTGCATCCTTTGACACGCCAAGGACTTCGTAATAATTTTTACATTTCTTTATACTGCAAAAGAAAATGACGTAAAATGTTGCAAACAAAAAGCTGTAAAAGTAATGTGTTAACACACAGCTGCAAATGAGGTCATACGTTACACTGGTGCATTATATTACATCTTTTGCTTTCAATATAAAATATTTTTAAAATATCCACTCTAGAAACAAAGAACGTCATTTTTTCATAATAAACTCACTACTGAGCTTATTATGTACATTTCTTTTACTTCTACTGTAGAACTACCACAGTTGTAAGAAAGGGTTTCAGTTTGCAACTACTGTAGCATTTCCTTATCCACAGTTATATTAATATTGCTGCTCATAATGCATAAAAAGAAGGTTCCAAATTGACTTTGCAGAACTAGCAGGTAGGAAAATTTGTTTTGACTGTAAACAGCAAATGCACTTCAGTATGAAGCATATAAAACAAAGCAAACAATGCCTCCCTTTCTCCAAACAAAAGTCAAATCATACCACCACTCAAGCATTCATTTTTCAGGGAATAAAACATGTGAGAATATTTCTGCTGCTGGGAATGTACCTGGATCTTAATAATCTTTCTGTAAGTGTTTATGTAAATTCAAAGACAGCAGCTCCAGCAATTACACATTTAGCCCATCTCATATAATCAAGTGTAGCATTTTTTAGAACTCTTGAAAACTCAGAAATATTCTTTTTGTAGGCTGTCTCATCCAGACAGGAAAAGCACAATCTGGAAATAATGTAATGATTTGGTATACTTTACAATACCCCAGAAGCAAGAAAGAGCAGTTACAGGAGAAGAGAGAACATCAATTCTGTGTGGGCAGGAAGAACTGATGAAACCAGTGAATACAGCTTAACAATCAAACGAAGTTACTCGGGTAAGAATTCAGAAAGAAAAGGCTGAATCCCAAACTTGCACTGCAGAAATGAGGCACACTGACACTGGGTGCATGCCAAAAGAAATGGGCTGGTCTGAGCAAGAAATAGAAATTACATCCATAAATGCTTTAAAAGCTTCATGTCAGTCTCTTCACATGGCTGTAATCGCATCTGCATTCTCTTAAATGCACAAATTTCTAGGTAAATATGGGTTCAGTGTTGCCAAGACTATACACAGGGCAGCCAAGTGGAAAACAAGGGGGCAAGCAAGCCTTTGGCATTCTCATGAAAGACGTATGGGTATCCTGTAATTAAGGGAATGTGAGCATCAGATGTACAACCACACCATCATGTGTGGTCCTTCCTACTTCACAGATTGATCAAATCAAGTTTCATTTGAGGGATCCTGTTTCCTGTGTTCAAATACAGAAGCTTTTATGGAAGCCTCGGTGTAATGCTCACAAGAGCGCTGAATTGAATGTATGCAGGCAGCTGCCAACACAAACATCCTGTGAAATAAATATAGCTCATTATATTGAAGTAACATTTAATAAGCTCCAATTAGGAAGCTAATAGAGCTAACTAAAAAGAACACAGTGAATCCATCAAGAAAGGAGGGAAAGAAGATACATTAAATTATACTCCTGAGTACTGGAAACTTCTTTTTGGTAATCTGTACAAGCAGAAAGAAGTGTGGTAGTGTACAGATCCCTTAATCCATAGCCTCAATACCTGGATGATTTATGAACTGTATCAAGAGCAGGCAGCTTTATTTAAATGTGTAACAGTATCAAAGTAAGCTTTTATTTCATGAAATTGCTATCTCAGCATCCAATCTAAGTTGTCGTTGATAATTCGGTTTCTGAGTTGTCTGTTTGTGGGACAGACTCTTCAGAACTTTGGTTGATATAAAATTACACAGCAAGCTGTCGATGTTTAGCAAAGTTGTTATTTTTTAGCATTAGAACTCTGGTATTAAACATTCATTCAAGTGTTTTTAAGCGCTGTGCATCCTCACCAACTCTCTCCCTCAACAGCATAAGGTCATTTTTCATGAAAAAAAAACCAAACATGAAAGTTCATTTATTTGCAGACCCAATATACATTTATTTCACTCTAGGATGCCAAGAGGAGAAATATGGGGAAAAAAAGAGCAACGTAATAGTTGCCAGCCTGTTCTTCTAACTCTCCAAAACCCACTTGAGAGTTCCCTCCTGTTCACAACCAGTGGATGTTCCACAGTGGACAACTCTCAAGGGAAAAGTAGCAATAGTGGGTATCAACCAGATGTTCAGCTCAGCATATGACACACCAGTTTCCAACACCACAATCTGCTTAGAGCCAGCACATCAAACCAGAGCTGCTCCCTGATGAGCAAGTGCAGGGAGAAACCTGCCTTGTGGGTCATACAGCACTTGCCCACCAAAGGATTAATGCAATCACCTCCATGCAACAGCTATCCTGAACCTGGCCCACAAGTGAGGTATTGTTATTATCAAGAAACACGTGTTCAGCCGAGGTATAACACATTTCTGTTTCTTCTTTGCAAGTCTTTCCTAATGGTAAATGAAAAATTCTACAAAAACGAATGTGGAACATGCATATATACTTATGGAAATTTTGCAGATAACAGGATTTTGGATTAGGCAGATCAAGCTTTAAAGCTAAAAAACATTAAATGATTCCACAAATGCACAGGGGCCAAAAACCATACCTAAGCCTGGAATTTTCAGCACTGACCTTTACATTATGAAGCCCTTGCTACACTCTGCCATTAGCCAACAGTTTTACACCACTGCTTGGCCACTTCAAGGCAAAAAGCACCCGGACTGATCTTGTTAATGCAGTTTCCTCCTGGGAGGGAGTCAGTGACTTTTGCCAGGAGGTTCCTAACAGAGCACAATTCAGGGACAATCATTACAGGATAACAGCTCCGTTTTTCCCCCCTCAGCTGAGTCCATTTGAGTTTTGCACCAAAACTTGCAGTGGGGATGATGGGACAAGCAAAGATGATTAGAAGGTGCTTTCCAATTAAAGAAAGTTATCAGCGTTTGTGATGTACTCCTGAGAGGCAAAACTTTAATGCTTCACAAACTCAACCTGGTACGTCAGTTTATCACAGGACAAACTCTGGGATCAGCACAACTCACCAGGACTCAGGCCATAGATGGCTGTGCAGCCACCAGGCTTCTCTAACGCTGTTGGAGCACACAGCCCACCCCACCAGGGCCTGAGATGCCCCAGCCCTGCTCATCCTTTAAGAGAGGGCTCATGGGCTTTGCACAGAGATGCTCCAAGTCTTCTTCCCCCAAACTCCACTCTTCTGATGAGAAATTTCTCTCCAGCTGCTGGAAGCTATTGGAAGCCATGGTCAACTTGATCCTTGTCCTTCAGAAGACGCAGACCTTTTTGGAAATATTCCTCACCTCTTTTCTTTAGTAGACTGACCTCTGACAATCCTCACTCAGCCAAAATCCCTCACATACACCACTGAATTATCCTGTGGAGATCTGTCATGGGAAAGCAGGTGGATAGAAGGATCCACTCCTTTCTCAATTCTCTCTTATTACAGGGCACACAGATCAGCCAGTAAAGGCAGGGAAAAATTAAGAGTAAAACCAGTGGAAGTTCTGGAGAAGCTCCATCACTGATGTTATTGCTGGCTTTTAACTGCACCTGAAACCCCTGCAACGCTCTCAGCACGAACAGCTTTCCGAATGCTGCATTTCAAATTGTTGTTTGTTTGGTCTTGCTGCCCTTAAGGCACTGCAGTTCCTATTGCTAATTTTCTTGCATATGTAAGCCCTACACAAATGTTTCTTTTTAAAATTCTAATGTACACATCACTTGCTTACTAACTGCCTGTTTTGCATTGAATGGGTTATTTTTGTTGTTCTTTATTTCTGGCTTATTTGAAGTTTGGTGTTTTCATTTACGCTTTGCTTGGGGTTTTGGTTTTTTTGTGAATTGCTTTTCTTGTATTTTTCATTCCTGGTTGGATCACTTCTGTATCTGAATTACTATCAAATTATTTCTGTTGTTCAGGTAATTTCTCTCCTTGTTGAATTGTCAGTCCCCTGTCAACACCTTGGCACTGTCCTTCTGATTAACAGATTTGCTGGCTGTTCCTGAAATAACACCTGACTTTTACAGAATAGACTTCTCAAACAGCATGAGAGCAAGTGATGGCCTACATTCATCCCCAGTCTGTTGACAGAGGTATCTCATCACCACTTGCCAAGCTCCACTACCCCAGCTTGCAGCTGACGAAGCACCTGCAGTAGAACTGGTCAGTCAGCTCCAAACTGCAGCACCAACAACTCTGCTGGATGCTGAGCTCTTCTCCATGCTCTGATGGCTGACAGCAGAGGAAGCCTTCAGGTCCTGAGATGTCTGTTTTTACCTGCAGAAACCCTGGGGCTACCACCACTGGTTCTCCTGTGACTACAAAATGATGCGATCCTGCTGCCGTGCTTGTCAGATCACTTTTCAAATCTGCAATTCAGATTAGGTCAGCACTGCCAGCTTTTATCAGATTAACAAAAGCTACCAGAGATGCTTGCATTTCTGTATCAAATATCTGCAGCAACATACAATCATGAAATTTGGAGTACGATGAGGTATTTCAAAGAGTCTCCCAAAGCCTCTGTTTACACGCATAGGAACAGCCCAAAAGACAAATATTTCAACCAGAAGCTTGTCAAGGGAGCCACAGTTATTTCACCCAATGGTAATCTGAACTGAGCAGCACAGTGAGCAGCAATGTGAATGTTAGTGACAAAGAACCCAGCAAGAGGAAGCTACACTGACTTCTGATCCTAGAGTTGACAAGAAAAACACAGTAAAATGCAGACCAAAATCTATACAGGTCAGTTTTCCAATTATGCCAGAGAGCCTGATGCAAATAGTATCCTGCAGTTGAGTTGGGAATGTGCCAGTCGGTTTGGGTGACATAAGCAGGGCCTGCAAGAAGTGCTCTAGATTGGGAAGAGAAGGTCACAGCATTGTCGACGAACTCAAGCTGGTACCAGCATATTCCTGGTTTCTGAAACAAATGCAGCAGAAGTCCTAGATCTCTGTTGCACTGATAGATTCAACAACACATTAGGTGCTTGTCTTACTACCTTGCTCTTGATGTATCTGGTCAGTTTGTTTCCACTGCGTGTATTATATGAAATGTGCAAGGCTGTGTTTATATCAGCATACTTTTGTCCAGATTTTATTTAAGCTTTTATTTTAGTTACGAGCTTTCTGATGAAGTCCATCATGTCTTCTGTGCCATTTTTCCGTGACAGGCTCTATGACTATGATTTTCACCCTAATTTCTCAACCATTCAACTGGATATTTCAACAGTTCATGGCAGCTCTACAGCCTAATTAAAGGCATGCCCTCATTTCTTTGCTTTGTTGGTTTGTGGGTTTGGTTTTTTCTAACACATGTTGATTGCTCTTATTAATCCACTTCTAATTATCTTCTCAACCCCAAGCTAGAAAAGAACCAATATATCTCTTTTTTGCTGAATTTGCAAAAGTCTCAGCAGAATGCCAGGAAGAAGTCAGTCACATAACTTATACTTCTAGTTTGATCCATGAAATGTGTAGAGGCAATTTTTTGGTTCACTACATGAATTCAAATCAAGCTACTGATTATTCCTGACCACTACTGGATGACACTTAATCTTGCCTTGCAAGGTTTCTACAGAACTCAAGCCTCAGTTGGTTTGTTTTGGTTCTATCTCAAAGATCCAAATACCGAATTTCATTCTTATGCTTTCTTCCAAGAAGCAGGCACTGGCAACGCAGGAAAAGCAGTATTCCACCACAGTTTTCACAAGACAACAATCCAAATTTAACATACTACTAATCATGGCAGTTTTCTTTCAGATGTCAAAAAGGCAATATGGAATATATGCTACGGCTTATTCACTAATAACAAGAGACCAAAGACATCAAACACCATGTCAATTTTAAGATCAATTAGAGGGCCTGTATAAAACGTACAAAATAAATATATATATATTTAACTTTTCAAAGTTATTATTTATTAGAAACTTTTTAAAATCACGTAGCAGACGACAGATAATACACACATCACAGCATAAAAAGAAATGGGAAATATTAACACACAAAAGACAGATGATCCTTTCCTTTATATTTTATGCTAGTCCACAAAAAGGGTCTGCACACTTGGTACAAGTGGGCAGACACGATGAACAGGATTTGTTTGAAAGTAATTAAGAAATTTGATAACTAATCCTGGTCAGTACTGCTTCAGTTACTTTAAGTGAACTAGAAGAAAGAAGAATTTCCATTTTAATTTTTACAAAAATGTTTCATTTCTTTATCTCAGCAAAAAATGCTAATAACCTACATGAAACAGTAAAGGAATTGCTTTAAAGCAAAGACCACAAAATCCAAAAGCAAATTCTTCCTTTTTTTTTTTTTTGGCTGTGCACACGATTCTCACACATTTGTCTTAAACTGACATTGCTTGGGTAGCTTTCAGTTGCCTAGAGACTTCTAGGGCACTTGCTCTAAAAAGACATTAAGTCTACTGTGGGTCCTAGCATATTTCTGAGAGTCTCCTGTCAGTATCTCCCACATGCAGGTCACCTACGGGTGTTCAGGCAACGTAATCCAGTTCTCAGTGACAAGGTAAGAATCATTAAGAAAAAGATGCATGTACTACAGATGGTATTTTCAAAGCATTTCCATTTAAAAGCAACAAAGTGCTGTGGTATCTCTCAAGCTTCAAACTGTCACACTTAAATAGCGAGCACGGCTCCCACAAAGAGCAGCATTACCCAGCACTTATGCAATCAGAGGAAATACGTTACATCTTAGGCTTCTCCCTGCTGAGCAAATTGCAAGCTCATGTAACACTCTACAGAACTGTTATGGTAACTTGCTAGTGATCAGTGTCCCCTGTGCATGTGGAAGAAATGAAGCCAGCACAGAGGTGCTTGTTTGTACTCATACCTACTCGCATTACTAGAGTAACCCTGATGAAAATTAATGCAGCTAAATTAGTTACATTGCTCCAAGCGCGTCTTCACCAGGCTTCTTAAATCTGCTGTCCCAAGCAAAGTCAAGATAGCTGGACAACTCCAGGAACTCCAATCAGTGATCCAAGCCAGAGAGCTCAGAGTCAGTCCCCCTCTCTGACAGCTCACTAAAGCTTACAACAGAAGCATTGGAAACGGCATGGAAGTGTAGTTAAAGCAGGAGCACCTTTCCTATGTCTACATTCGGTTACTGAACCAAAAACTCCTAGAGGGAAGAATACTTGAGGAGAATGACCACCTTTCGAATCATACACATGGAAACCAATTTTGTTTGTCCAATGTAAAATTCATGCTGAGTGTCAGAATTTACTGAATTTTAAAGATTTTGCTACCTTGCTGTCTACAAACTTCTTCCCTTACAGGAAAAAAAAGACAAAAATTTGGCATGAAATACAGTTTAAAACCCCCTCTTTTCACACGCTATTTCTTTAACCAATTCAAACATCTGAAAACCATTCCACTGTGGTACAGCAGAAGCATATGGTGGTGACAAGCTCTATTCTCTAAAGAATACCCTCCCCAGAGAGGCATGTTTCATTTAATTGGAAAAATGTGGGGCCTAACTGAAGCAATATCATATGCTGCCTGTCACGTTTCCAGCTAGAAAGCTCATTCTCACTGTGGTTTAAACATGAACTTTCTCTCAGTTATCATCACTGAATGTGTTATATTTTTCCATTAAGTTTTAGCCCATTGTTTGTGTTTAATTCTGTTCTCCTTGGCAAGGCGCACATGTTTTTTAATGCTTAACCACAAATTTTTTAAGTGGTTTGTTTATGTCACTAACTAACAACATGACAAACATTTCAAAACTTCCAACATGAACTGGAAACTTGCTCTGTTGATCACTGCACATCTAAACAAAAACTCAGGCTCTCTCCAAAGGTTCATGAACTGCTGTATTGAAGGACAGCAGCATTACCCAAGCTAAGGTGAAGATACTGTTTTAACACGATTTTAAGTGGTATGTAAACCACAAACAAACATGGGTTGTTCTGTAAGGTATTACAATTGCTTATTTTGCAAAGATCTCAGTAGGTTTTAAAACTCCATATTCAATATTCTTGAAGCAATGTTGCACCAAGAGTATCTTCAATGTGCAACTTCTTGAATACCTCTAACTCTGGTCCCGATCTCAACAAACTGGATTAAGTTTATATTGCATCTAACAAATCCCTTCAAGGAAGCAATCCCCAATACCACAAAAGCCTACCAGAGAAAAAAGTTGGCTCCACAACACCATTTCAGCCGAGACAAAGTAAGCAACATACCTTCAGGTGAAACAAACAAACAGAGAGCTCTTGCAGGGAGCCTGATGTCAAAGCAGACTGCAGCTCAGAATAGCATGTCACAGGTGAGTGACTGCTGGCACTAATACAGCCCTCTTTGCAGCAGCTTTCTGGGAGTATATTACATGTCTTATTTTGACCTAAGCTGCATTTTACAGAGAACTTCTTTCTGGATATTTTGTCTCACACACGTGTGTACACACACACATTCTGCATTCATTTTGATAGCTGATATAAGGTGGCCAAAAACGTACAGGCTTACCCTGGTTTTACTTTAGATGTATCACAAAAGGCAATAACATTAATTAAGCAGAGATGTTGGTAAATGAAAAGCTGTAGTAAATAACACCAAGAGGATTACCATGTGAGAGCTGCTGCTGTCTACCTGCCTGAATGCAGAGCTTCTCTATCAACAAAGAAAAGCTACTTTTTTCCTCACTGTTAGCACAGCTGAATGGATTACTGAACTTCAGGAAGATGCCAAGGTAGTATCAACAGTAACATACATTTCACAAAAAGATCCCCCACAAATTTCTGTTATGCACAACAGTTCATCCAACATACACAAACTAGGAGACAGGGACTTCTTGATTTCCCTTCAAGCTTCCTCAAAAATATTTGGGCTAGGCTTATCTGAAAATACAGGGGTTTGAGGCATGCAGTTTTGGAGTGGCTATACCCTATTTCTTTAGCAGAAACCAGAGCACATATCAATATTTTTCTTGCTCCTACAGCCAGCAAGTGTGCACTGATAATGACTTAAGAGTTACTTGCCTCAAAAGGACATTTTTACTGACCTTCGTTTCTGTCCACGAATCCTTTTGTGATGCCACCTCATCTTAATACTATCAAGCTGCACTAAGCAGAGTTTATACTGCAACTCAGACTATGTGTTCCAGTGCTTCTCAGACACCTCTACTTCCAAACCAAAATCATTTTAATGCTTTTCTAAGACCAGCCTGTACAGCATGATTAGCCTGAAACTAAACTTTAGGAGTGAGCATGTATTTTCAGTACAAAAATATTTAATAGAAACACTGTCCTGCAAGTTGTACTACAGAATTTTCATCACTTTGTCCATTTACTATGAGATCTACTTAATAACTATTTTGAGTATTACTTTTACATAAAGTAGCCTTGATAGTTTAAAGAAAAGAGTAGCATCTTTCTTGCAGAAAGTGACAGCGTCTCATTCGGTGTTTAAAACCACCAAAATTCTCCTCTTCCTTCTAGTCAAAGTTCAGCACAACCCCTCTGAGCTAACCTCGAATTTCTGTGGCTCCTTCAGATGCTAGAGCTGAAAGCATAAGTACATAATACACAGAATGAAAAGCAGTGACATATTTAAGGCATACCTTAATACTCCTTCCATTTGGTCTTTGTTGTAGCCTTTTCCACTCTCACCTGCAGCAGATGCATTGCTCTCCTTCGTGCTATTGGGCTTACTTTGATCACTGCTACTGGCTGGTTTTCGGCAGTAAGCGCCTCCCCCAGCAGTACTTCCATTCTTCATAATAGCTTCCAACAAAACTATAAAAACAACAGTATGTCATAGTATCATTACAGGTATTAGTGATTAAGTCAGGGCTCCCAAGTATCTTAAATGAGAGCACCACATTACAAGACTAGCTGCTACATCCTCCCTCCTTATTGATCATCACTTTGCAAATGTTTCTGAAGCCAGTCGAGCAATTTGTTTTCATGGCAAAAAAGTGTTTCAAAATTAGTGACTGGACTCCTCCCCTCCATCTCTGCCAAGGTAATGTAACACTGGAGAGAATTTGTCCAGGTGCTTCATTTCTAGATGTTTTTTAAAGGCACTGAACCTGTGCCTTGGGGTGAAAACATCTGAACACCTGAATAAGCAACTGTAAATTGAAGAAGAGGAACTGACCTTACACTCTACAGAAACTGCAAATTATTCCACACAGAGATCAAGCCCATCTCCAGCACATTTCAGTTCCTACAGGACATACCTATCTGTAACCTGAGTCATTAGTGGCCACAAGCTGATGCTCTGTTCCTTCCGGGCAATATCAACTGAAATTCAAACCACTGTTAAAATGCCACAAAAAGTCAGAACCAGCGAAGTACACCCAACTCAAGACCTGAATCTTGAAAACCAGTTGGCTTTTGCTAGCTCTTGAAATCCTCTTTCATTCCATGATCCAGCAGGTCCCAAATTCAGCAGTTTTAATACACATTATACACAAAGTTTGTTTTTTCTTTCTGAATATAAGCCTGTATTTTGGAGGTATCTGTCTTACCAATGAACCAGAAACAACACCATTCTAACATAAGGGACTGCACACAAAGTATAACATAAACCAAAGATTATTAAATAGTCCAGCTTTCCTGAAAACAGAATCCTTCAGAGCAAGATGGCAAACTACACAGGCCAAATTTGTTTCACAAAGAAAATGAGTTACTATCTGCATTAAAAATGCACTGATAAAAACTGCTAAGGAAAAATGTCCCGTACACTGTCAAAGCATAGCACTTTCTTCTAGAAATCTAGTGGGAAGAATCCTTAAGAATTTTCTCCTAAATTAAAAAAAAAAAATTCTCCTCTGCCTAGCATGGTCTTTCTCAAAGCAGCAGAAAACTGGGATCCTACACATCATAGCTCGTATCTCACAGGAAAGAAAAGAAAGTGGCGCTTTGTTGAAAAGGAGAGCCACCACTTCTTAAACACTCCCCAGTATTTGCTTTTATACTCACTTATTAGTGAATAGCTACACTCAGCCTGAACAAGAAAGTCAGCTGACTTCAGAGCTGGTCCTGTGCTCTGCCTGCCTCAGCAAGACTCATGGATCGATCAGATCAGGCTCTTTACTGCAGATATAAGGAAACAACTAAGCTTTAGACGTCTAGTTGTAATTGAGAGGATGCTTTCACTACAAATGAAATATGGAGCTTGAAAACAGGAGAGCTACGGTTGGAAAACAGGAGAGCTGCATTATGGATTATAACTGAAGTACATATTCAATATTTGCAATACTTTATTCTAATAAAGTACGTTGTGGCATATAAAGTTGTGAGGTAAGTGAAGTAATAACGACTCCAACGAGGTGACCCCGTGTGCAGGTTAAGAACTAATCAAGAACAGAGCTTCGAACAGACAGTGCCCTCAGAATGAAGCATTTCAGTCTGAATGTGCTCCAATCAAGTGCTAACAGAAAACAAAGCAAAACAAAAAATATTTTTCTATCCAGTGACTATGACATTTAATAATGGTATCACGTGGAACCCTACTGAACATGTGGCCCTCTTGAAATAATGCTTACTCGAAGTTTTGCACTTCCTCCTTTTACATTGGTATTGCTCTAGAAATTTCTCATCCCTGCACCAACATTTGTGCAGAACCTGTGGGAACAGAAATGGCAGAAACACAGGAATGGGCAACAGTTTGCATTTTTAACATCCAGTGTCTCTTCACAGCAAGTGTAGCTCTAAGTCTCTTAATGAATAAGTTTGGCTGCAGCATACTTTAAATACTAGTATTTTCTAATCACCTCAGACCTCGTAACAGAGCTGCATTGCTGAGAATACAATGCAGGATGCTTAAAAAAATAAAATTCAAATATATCAGCCTGAACTTCTTAAAATAGCAGGATACAGCATATACAAACACACTATTGTTCTACACTGAAAAAGAAAACCACACAAAGGGTATGAGGCCATTGTTTTCTTCAAATACGAGATACAGTTGAGATATTCAGAAAAAACTCCGACTCTTCCACGAACTGCTGGTGGTAAAACCAACTGTTAGAAATGTAGTGCTAACAGTGTATTAAAGAAAACTTTAGTTGTGCATCTAGTATTTCAAAACAGGGCATGCAGGGAACCAAAGACTTATTTTGTTAGCAGGTAAGACAATGAGTCTTATCTCTGAATGTGTCTGAAGCCTCTCTTGTGTGTGCTATTACCCGCTGTTGAATGAAAGGTCCTTGGACAACGTTTGATTCCATTACGCATTGAACGTGACCCCACCACACACGCTTTCACTAATGGAAGAACTGTTTAATTCAGAATTTGTCCTACTGCAACAGCCTAAAAACTTAGCTGAAATGCTCCCAAAATTTTTGTTTTTAAAGGCAGCATCAGAAAGGGGCAAGAAAATCTTAAGAAGCATTGAAAAATAAAGTTTTCCTTAACATTGTTTTCTGCCTTCAAACAGAATGGCACCTAAGTTTGAAAAGGACATCTTGTCCTTTGCCATCTTTAAATCCACTCTTAAAAATCTTTTCCAGACAAGCGATTAGGTTCCATTCAGTTGCAAGATGAATCATTAGCAAAAATAAAAATCAAACCATTTTTTGAATGGCTGAAGCGTAAAATGATTTTCTAGCAACGAATGACGTCAACGTGAACACTGCTACTATGAAGTCATTAGCTCAGTATCATTAAATAAGCCCTGACCTTACATTTCACACTAGTAAAGCCTTAAAATAGCACTGCTGCAGTCAGCGTATTTCAGGCAGAAGCTTTGTTTAGCAAAACTAAACTTCACTGATGACTGAACTAGTGCTGAATGCCCTTTAAATGTAAATGTTGCCAAAAGCAGATCACACATAGTATTGTTTTAGAGACAATAGTTAAAACCTATTCTCTGTCCTTTTGTAATCCACTATAACACCAGAAGGAGGAAGCTCCCATCAGTAAAAGATTCAGCATTACCATTCTCATTGCTTTTATGACTGACAGGACTTCATTTGTGAAATGGTGGGGAATTGCTCTCAAAACGATGCTAAAGGTATCATACGAAGAATCTGCAGCTTCAGTGAGAAATTACTTCTAACCCACACTCCAAAGAGAAAAATAAGTGAGCAGAGTGACAACTGGGGCTCTACCACATTGTCCTAGCACCATATAAACCCAGTGCATTATGACTGTAAAATAAGAATTTGTGTTAGAACTAAATGGGCTCACAAAACCTTAACTGCTTCTTTCTCTCTGGTATGTGCTATGACACATTTTTAATCACCTGAATTATGAATTATGGGTTGGATTTTTTCCTTCAAGTGGACTCCCCACTAAAAGATGTCAATGACAGCAATTTAATTTGTTCTTACCCAATGTAAAATGCCAGTTGTATTTATTGTACACCTTCCAGAACCTATCCTGAAAAAAAGCCATTCCATGTCCTTGCACCTTACTGCACTTTTAAGAGGGCCTTTTAAATGCCTCAAACTTTAAAACCAAAATAAATTCCAAGAGTTGGTGTTTTGGGAGGAAATGAGATGAGTTTAAAAGATTTAACAACCTCCACAGCTAGAAAACTGAAGCACAGAGATATTAGAAGTTTACAGAGTCCCCTAATTTCTAAGTACCTAGTTCAAATCAGGCCTAGGGCCTGAATTTTTTCAGTGGTATTAGGACATCTGCAATTCTCTTTAGCTTCAGATGGAGCTTTAAATGCCCACCAGTTCCATAAATCAGGCCCTTGTTTCAAGCTGAACACCTGAAAAACGAAGCACAAACAATTAGCTGGTCACTAATGGAAACGGAGTGAACTGATTTATTCAACATCACAGAGAAATTCTGTGAAGCTTCTAGTTTAAAGACACAATTCCCTAGATTACAGCCCACTACCACAAGGCCATCTTCTTTCCCCCAGGTCTGTGCCTCATTTGTGACTGACTTTGCTAATTTCCACAGTGAATAAAAGTGTCCTACAGACAATAGCCTAATTAGCCATCTATTTCTTGCACTGAATACTTTATAATGGTGGTTATGTAGTGGCAGTCCTACTTAAAAAAAAAACCCAAATGCTCAAAGCAAATCAGATGAAGATTTTTTTCCCCTGAAAGGTACTCTAACTCTTATCTTTGAGATATAAAATGTTAATAAACTGTGTGAAGCAGATGAAGCTATTTGCTCTCTTTGGTGGAAGAAGCTGAATTGAAATCCTCTGCCTTCCTGCCTCCTGACCAACAGAGATTCCAAAAAGCTCAAAGTATTTTCATGCATGTCATGTTCTCAAGCCACAGAAATTTAGAGGAATATGGCAACATCCATGCTGTCTTGCAGGAGAAAAAACAAACACTTGAAAGATTAAACACTAATTTAAAAAAATGTGCTGGTGAGACCTTCATTTGTTGTTTGCATATAAAAAGTAGTCATGAGATAAGAGGCCCAGAAATGCTCACTGCATCATCTCACGGCAGCTTCCAACTTACATTCCAGAAATGGAAAATTCTGAGGCCTTTAAGTAGTACAGGGCACTGAAGTTGTTCCTACTCCTTCCACAGCACAGACCACGTAAGTGAGAACCAGAGGAGCGCAACAAGTCCCTGCTGCGTCCAAAGGTGTTTTGAGCTGACTTCTGGCACGGTGTGACAGAAAGACTCCAAGACAGGTAACAGTTCTACATATACTGAAACCTTACTACTGTTACTTTAAAAAAATTATTTCTAAACACCTTTGCTAAAAAGATGCTAATTATTTTTCAAGTTTTTAGTACAGAATAATCAGAAGAGCTAATTAAGTTTTAGGCGGAATCACATATTCCATTTTCTATAGAAAAGCTAAACCTGTGTGCAATTCCTATGAGGCCACTGTACAAGCAAAAGGGAACTAAACCCAAGAAAACCCAAACCACAAACATATTAGAGAATGAAGACACGGTCCACTCTGGAGCTGCAGCTCTCATTGCAAGCTGTTAGAGAGAGGTAATTCACTGTGACAGAAGAGAAGCCAACCCAGCCTGTCTCGGCCTGGGGCCTGAGATGTCCTGATGTTAATCGGGCTAAGCCTCGTCTGTAGGGCTGCGTTTATACTGACGGCTGAAGGGAGGAGGAGGAATGCAGGCGAGGAGCTGGGTCGGCCCTCGGAGATCCCCGCTGGCGCCGGAGGACGTAAACCCACTGCTCCCCAGCGCCTGACGCCAGAGTCATGCACTGGCGGGGGGAAGCCACCTGCCCTGAGCGCTGCTCCTGGGCACACACTCCGGCCTCCTTTCCTAGCCGAGCCGCGCACCCCGCCAGAGCGCCCGGGCTGGCTTTGGGGGCCGGGTCCCGCTCGCCTCAGCCTGCAGGGCCCCCCCGGGGGAGGGCCCCCCTACGCCCGCCCTCCTGCGGCCCGCGCGGTCGGTCCGGGCTCGTCCCGACGGAGCCGGGCCACGGGCAGCGGGGAGGGGGCCGGGCTTCACCTCGGGCCGTCTCGGTCGGGTAGAGCTTCTGCGCCTTGCCCAGGAAGCGGAGGGCGCGGTCGCGGTTCCCGGCTTCCAGCGCCTCCCGCGCGATCCCGATGCACTTCTCGGCCTC
>VXBT01000869.1:26007-58718 GCA_013400235.1 Oriolus oriolus | reverse complement strand
AGAGACCCCGGACCCCCCACGGGCCGCCCAGAGACCCCGGACATCCCCGGATCCCGGACACCCCGCGGGTCCCTGACACGCTCCCGTGTCGCGGTGTCCCCGTGTCCCCCCGCTCCTCGTGCCCGCCCCCTCCCGCGCCTGCAGCGCGCTCCGCCCGCCGCCAGGGGGCGACACCGCCACGCCCCATCGCTTCCTCACACCGCGCTCAATGGCCCCGCCTCACCCCGCCCCCTTTTTTTGAGCGGCGTCCGTTCTACCCAGTCATAGCGGCTTCTACTCCCGCCTCTCCAGCACAGCCTTTTCTATTGGCTGTGCGGCCCAGTGGGGGCGGGCACACCGCGCGGCNCACACCGCGCGGCTGGGCCAATGGCGAAGCGGGGGGGCGGGGCCAGGCCGCCATGGCGCCGCCGCCGCGCTGACCGCGCCGTGCCGCCATGGCCGGGGCCATCGCGTCCCGCATGAGCTTCAGCTCCCTCAAGCGCAAGCAGCCCAAGACCTTCACCGTCCGCATCGCCACCATGGACGCCGAGATGGAGTTCAGCTGCGAGGTGACAGCCCGCGCGGGCGCGGGGCACGGGGGTCCCGCTGAGGGGGGACGGGCCCCCCCAAACACCCCCACACCCCTTGAGGCGGCCCGGACCCCCCCTCCCAGTCCCTCCTCACCGGGGCCTGCCCTGGGCCAGCAGCGGCCCAGCCTTGTTTTGGTTATAAATCAGCGTTATCCTGGTGTGATTCGGCGTGATTTTGGTTATAATTGGACATTATTCTGGTTATAATTCGGCTTTACTTTGGTTGTAATGCACCTTTACTTTGGTTTTAATTCGGTGTAATTCGGCTTTATTTTGGTCATAACTTGGCTTTATTTTGGTTGTAATTCAGTGTTCCTGTGGGTGTAATTCAGTTGTGTCCTGGTTATAGTTTGGCTTTATTTTGATTATAATTCTTCCTTATTATGTGTGTAATTCAGCATTGTTTTGGTCACAAATTGGCTTTTTTTCTGGGTATAATTTGACTTTATCCTTGGTGTAATTTGGCATTATTCTGGTTATAGTTCAGTTTATACTTTGGTTATAATTCAGCTTTATTCTGGCAATAATTCATCTTTACTCCAGGTGTAATTTAGCTTTATTTGGGTTTTAATTTGGCTTCATTCTGGTTATAATTTGGTCTCGTTCTAGGTGTAACTTGGCATTATTCTGGTTATAATTCAGCCTGCACTTTGACTATAATTCAAATTTATTCTGGCTATAACTCATCTTTATCCCGGTTATAATTCAGCTTTATTCTCATCACAATCCAGCTTCATTTGGGCTCTAATCCAGTGCTATCCTGCCATCCCAGCCCAAGCCACCACTACACAGTGGCTGTCACAGGGCTCGAGGAATCTCAGTGTCAAGGCTTGAATCCCCAGGAATCCAACTCCCAAGTGCTCCACAAACACCCCAGGACAGAATTTTGGCATTTTCCTGAGTTCTTACCTCACCATGATGCTGAGGGATGCTCCAGGGGGTTGGGTCTGGCTTTTCTGTGATAATTTCCCTTTTTTGGGCCCTTGGAACTTGTAAAACATTCTTCCCAGGGTGTTGCTGCCAAACCCCGGGATCTGCTCCGCTTTTCCTGCTTTTTCAGCTGATCCAGAGGGATTGGCCTCACAAACATAGAAACCACCTCTCCCCACTTCAGCCTCTTCGTTTCATAGTTTATATTTCCTTAGCCTGACCCCAAACCCTGCCGGCATCCCAGCGCCCACCAGCCAAGGGGTGTTCGTCACCACCACTTCCCTCGCTCTGGAAATCTCTCGTCAGCCCTGAAGAACTTCCTGCTTTTCCAAGGGATTGAGGATTTGCTCTAGGCAGCCGTGTGAGCTTCCCACTTCCAGCAGAGTGCGAGTGTCCTGGCTCTGTTTTCCCTCCTTTCCCGAGGCTGCAGCGCTGACTGAGGATGGAAAGTAAATAATCATTAATTTCAGCGGTGTGGCCGGGTGTCGTTTCCCGTTGGGATCAGAGGGGTTTGTGCAGCAGTGAGGCAGCGCTCCCGTGGGATTTGCTTGTGGAACTTGTGCCTCTCCAGTTGACTTTTCTGGGAGGCTCCTGCCAAAATAACTTGTTGCTGCAGATAGAATTCTGCAGCTGGAAGGAGCTCAGGAGCTGCGAGCGTGGCCCTGCCGAGGGCTCCTCGTTCGTGTTGGAGCTGGTGCTGGAGGGATGCAGAGGGAATTCAGGCCTCATCCTTCAGCACGGAGTATTGGAGCAGGAGGGAGGGAAATGGTTGGATGCAGGTGGGTGATGGGGCTGTGTCACACCTTGCAGCTGAGGAGTGAGTTTTCATAGAGTCATGGAATGGTTTGGGTGGGAAGGGACCTTAAAGCCCATCCAGTGCCACCCCTGCCATGGGCAGGGACACCTCCCACTGTCCCAGGCTGCTCCAAGCCCCGTCCAGCCTGGCCTTGGGCACTGCCAGGGATCCAGGGGCAGCCACAGCTGCTCTGGGCACCCTGTGCCAGGGCCTGCCCACCCTCCCAGGGAACAATTCCTTCCCAGTATCCCATCCATCCCTGCCCTCTGGCAGTAGGAAGCCATTCCCTGTGTCCTGTCCCTCCATCCCTTGTCCCCAGTCCCTCTCCAGCTCTCCTGGAGCCCCTTTAGGCCCTGGAAGGGGCTCTGAGGTCTCCCTGGAGCCTTCTCCTCTCCAGGTGAGCACCCCCAGCTCTCCCAGCCTGGCTCCAGAGCAGAGGGGCTCCAGCCCTTGGAGCATCTCCGTGGCCTCCTGGACTTGCTCCAAGCCTGGGGCAGCCCAGCTTGAGGTGTGAGCTTTATCCAGGCTCTATCCCAGCAGCCCAGCTCCCTGGCTGGATCTCTGTCCCTGGTTTTGTGTCGTACTTGGGAGGCTCTGGGGAAAGCTCCTGGTTTTGCTGACGCTGCAGAAACATCCACTGATGGATGGATCAGATGGATCAGACACACCTCGAGTGGCTGGGATTGGGAAGGTGGCCCAGGGAAGGGCTTGGCTTGTTCCACACCCACAGTGAGACCTGGAGCCAGGAGTGGAGTTTGCACCCTCCTGAAAGTCGGTGGGGTAGGCGAGTCGATTTTTGGGAAGGACCGTGCTCCTCCCTGAAGGAATCCGGCCCCTATCCCCAGGAGAAGAGCGAGCAGCACTGCTGAGCCAGGTATCTGGGTGCCTTGAGGTGTCTTTGGCCAGGAAGGAGAGCTGCTGACCCCAGCAGGAGTTTGGGAGAGGGAAATCTGCCTCATGAACACTTGAGAGGATCAGTGCGGTGGGAATCCTGCAGTTTGGGAGCTCTTGAGATGTGTTTTTGTGGCCTGTGAGTGGCACCTGGTGCTGACAGGGACAGAGAGCTGCTAATCTGTTGGATGTCTGGAGTTGGTCTTCCATGATCTCTGGGAATTCCTTCCAGCTCAGGATATTCCATGATTCTGTGACCCAGCCATAGCTGCTGGAGACTCACCTTCTTTCTCACTGTTAATTTTTCAGTCTGCTCCCTAGAAATCCCCAGCTGTGCATTTTAAGGGATTAAACCTGCTTTGCATCTGTTTATTCTGCAGCTGATGTCCCTAAATTGAGCCTAAATCTAAAATAATTCCTAGAAATGAAATCTTAATCTGTCTAACACGGAGCTGGAGATAAATAATCACGGTTGGGGTTTCACTTTAAAGACTTAAAATTTCTTTGGGGAAATCTTGGAGGCACAAAGCGAGTGTCTTCCTTTTGTTACTTCCATCACAGAGGTTTGAGCCATGCCTAATTAATTGATAACATCTGGAGGAAGGGTAGACATTTGCATAGCTCTTCAATCCCTGTGCTAAAGCAACCTCAGCTGCCTCACCTTCCTGAGAACCTCAGCCGTGTGCAAGCCTCTTCCCTGGGAGGGTGCCCAGAGAAGCTGTGACTGCCCCTGGATCCCTGAGGAGTGTCCAAGGCCAGGTTGGACGGGGCTTGGAGCAACCTGGGATAGTGGAAGGTGTCCCTGCCCAGGGCAGGGGGTGGCATGGGATGGACTTTAGGGTCCCTTCCAACCCAAACCATTCCAGTGATCAAAACCCATGGTATTTTTGAGTCCACATCCAAAGCACTGTTCATCCCGTCCCTCTGGTGGGATGGCAGAGGTGTGGTACAGCTGGTGTCAGGTTGGTCTCACCCTGTCCCATGTGCAGTTTTTCCCCTCTGAGAACCAAAGTCCCTGGCTGATGGGAGAACCCACCCATCTTTCCTTTGGCCTCGTGGGCGTCTTTGCCAATTTCTTCCTCTTGCGGTGCTCAGCCCCGTTAGTGTCTGTCCATCTCAGAGCCACAGCCCGTTTTCCAAGGAGTTGGGTTTTTCTTTATCCCTTTCTGTTGTGTTTGTGTCTTGGGCTTGAATCCTGCAGGGATGGTCAGTCCATCAAGGTGCAGCTCGCTGCCCAGCTGCTTCCCAACCCTAATCCTCTGGTGTCTTAAAAATGAATTGGAAAAGCTTTACAGCCAGCCTGGAGAAACAGCTTAAGTGTTCAAGCAGCGGGAAGAAGCAGGTTTGTGCTGATGTATTTGCTGGTCTAAACATGCATCCCGTTATTGCTTCAGTGCTTAAGCTGTTCCTCTCTGTCCGGAGGATAATCCTGGTTGGAAGGGATCTTTATTTTAGCCCAGTGCCCGACTCGGTGCAGAGCCAGTTGGATGAAGTTGGATGTAAAACCCTTGTAAGTAGAACAGTCCTGATTTCGGCCACGTGCGCCTGAGTGCTGTCCCTTTGTCACCACGCACAGGGAGTTGTGTAGCTGAGCTGCAAAGCTCATCCTCTGGAACAGGAACAACCGAGGATTTGGTGGTGGAAATCTGGGTGGAAATGAGTTTTTGAGGAAGGGCTGGTGCAGTAAATCCGAGCTGAGTTTTGAGCTTTGTCCAGTCACTGCACCAAAATAAAAAGGCAGGAGGAGGAAATCAGGGAGCGGAGTGTCCTCTGCTTCCTTCTGCATTGCAGGAGACTTGGGAGGGGGTTTATAAAAATCCATACATTCCCAGTTTCAGGCAGCAGCTCGTGGTGCTGGTAGGGGCAGTGACCTCTTGATGCTGCAAAGCTTCTGTGAGCGGGCACAGACTTAAGAGGAAAAGACCAGTCTGTGTGCAGGAACAGCTATTTTAAAAAGCTGAGAGAAATAATCCCCCTCAGCTACAACATGATCCTCAATAAATTGTTGGGATACCAGCTGTCAAGTCAATGTTTGGTTCCTCCATGTGCCTGTGTGTCCTGATCCTGTGCCAGCACTCAGGAGCACGTGCTGCTCTCTTTAAATCTGAGACACAGCAGGTAAGGGCTGTTTCCTCACTTATGCCTTGGAGGGGTTTATGCCCCAAGACCTCAGAATTTCTGGTTCACACCAGTGACATTTGGGAGTTAATGTTTTGGAGCTGTCTTGCTTGGTGCAGTTCATTCTCTTAAACTGTGCTTGTAACTTATGGACATGGATCCTATTTGGCTTTGCTGCCTCATCCTGCACCTGAAAAGTTCTCTGGATCCTCTGTTCCCATCACAGCCTCTTCTAAGCCAGTTGGAAACTCCTGTTACTTCTCTCCAAAGACTGTTCAAAACTGCTGTCAATCCCGAGATTCTGTTAATTAATCCAGAGATGTGTTGATGCTGAGGGGAAGGAGAGAGGGCATTTGGGACAGTAAATCTTTCTCTTCTGGTGTGTAGACTCCAGTTTTGATGCTCTTTAATACCTCTTTTTTTTTTCTTTTTTCTTTGTACAGGCAGTGCCTTTCAAGTAGGTGGTTTTTGAAATTAAAGGTACTTGAACAGGGAAGCAGCCCTGGGAATAATCTCCTTGAAGCTGGGAGGCAGCACTGGTAGGGAATCACACAGCCCTTGAAATGGGAAGAGAGGCGTTTAACCTGGCTTCACTCCGAGGTGAAACCCCTGGCTGCCCCTCTCCTGCCCGGGTGAGCTGTCTGTGGTCAGAGCTCAGCAGTGGGTAGGGCTTCATCAGGGCAGCTCAGGCTGGTGCTGAAACACCCTGTGTCTGTCAGCAATCAGCTCCTGCATGGAGGGAAGGCTTGGGGGTGTCAATTCCTAGGGCAGGGAGCAGTGCTGGACCGCAGATGTGTAAGTGCAGCACACAGACAGCTCTGGCTGGTGTTACAGCCCTGTGCATCCTTCACAGAGCTCCCTGCAGGATCAAAATCCTCTTTTCATCCTCTTGGAGCTTCTTGCTCTGCATCAAGCTGCTGCTTGACCCCGTAACTCTTCATCTGTGCCCAGCTTAGAGGGTGAGGTGAGGCTTTGGGACATGGAATCATGGAACGGTTTGGGTTGGAAGGGACCTTAAACTCATCCAGTTCCATCTTCTGCCATAGGAAGGGACACCTGCAACTACCCCAGGCTGCTCCAAGCCCCATCCAACCTGACCTTGGATGCTTCCAGGGATCCAGGGGCAGCCACAGCTTCAATCTGTGCTCACAGATTCCTTCCCAATATCCCATCCATCCCTGCCCTCTGGCAGTGGAAGCCATTCCCTGTGTCCTGTCCCTCCAGCCCTTGTCCCCAGTCCCTCTCCAGCTCTGCTGGAGCCCCTTTAGGCCCTGGAAGGGGCTCTGAGGTCTCTGTGGACCAGGTGAGCACCCCCAGCTCTCCCAGCCTGGCTCCAGAGCAGAGGGGCTCCAGCCCTTGGAGCATCTCCGTGGCCTCCTCTGGACTGGCTCCAGCAGCTCCAGGTCCTTCCTGTGCTGGGCCCCAGGGCTGGGGCAGCTCTGCTGGTGGGGTCTCACCTGAGCGGGGCAGAGGACACATTGTCACCAGTTGTTGTCCCCTGCCCCTCCCCGTCTCCGTCTGGTCACAGCCGCCTGTTCTTGCTGTTCCCGTTCCGTCTCTGTCTCGGGCAGACACCGTGGAACGTGCTTGGCTGCACCATCTGCGTCCTCACGCCTGGGCGCCTTTTTGGCCTCCTCGGTGGTTAACAGAAATAGGTTTTAATTAAAAGCTCATTATCGAGTTGTCGTGTAGCATTAGTAAATAAAAATAACTTTTACAGCCCTGCCTTGTGACTCAGTGAGTGGCAATTGAAAATATTTGACATCACTTTATCTTAAAAAAAATGGACGAATATTACACTTTTGATTCCCTGTTTGCTCCAAATGGGCTTTAAATCTAAATAAATGGTTGTCTGTGGCACTCTGGTTATCATTCAGGTCCAGAAGGAGAAATAAGTGTGGTCTGCAGTCTCAAAATCATCTCCATTTCAGTTGTAAACTGTTGCGGGTGGGTGGTTTGGGCATCTCCTGTGGGATGGGGATTTGGAATAGCTACAGCCTATATCCATTTCCTCATTCCCAGGTGGGTGGTGGAGGGATGCTCTGCTCAGGCCCGGCTCTCTCCCTGTTTCAGTGAAGAGGTGTCGTGTTCTCTCGTTAAAATTTGATCCTAAACAGGGATAACTTCACTCTGTGGGAGCTGAGCACTTTTTCCTGGGGCTTGGTCCCCTTTTCCCAGCAGTCCTTTGGCTGTCATGTCACAGCAGGGGCTCTTGCCTCTCTTCTCATCCCTAGCACTGAGCTAACACCTAATAAAATTATCTGCAAAGCATAAAGCCATTTTCTGTGTTATTTACGGGTAAATTGGTGCAGTAAAATATTCCGTAAATGTGAGTCATTTCTGCAAGGTCGTGTGTTAACCTCGTCCCGTGGGTGGGGTGTGCAGGGGCCACTGCCATGGGTTTCCCTGGGAAGCAGCTGAGCCTTGGGGTCCTCTGCTCACTTGTTTGTGCCTTTATTGCCCACCTTGATCCCATCAAGAGCTGAAGCTCCAGGGTTTTGTGTTTTTGACGAGGAGAAGGTGAGATCTTCATCTGCCGCCCCTGAGCAGAGCCACGTTCTATCCCCTAGAGTTTGGGCACCTTCCTGTTGTCCCAGGAGAGCCTCTTGCGTGAGGAACCTAAATATTAAATTAAACCCATCCCTCTTGCTTCCCCTTTACCACATTTGACAGTGTTGGAAGGAAAGTGTCAGCCTGACAATGTTTTGGGAATCTCTTTTCTGCGCAGACCCCTCACTCAGCCCTCTCCATGCAGGATGGTTGCATCCCCTCGTCACTTGCTGCCCATTTTTTAGAATCGTGGAGTATCCTGAGTTAGAAGGGACCCACAGGGATCATCGAGTCCCACTCCTGGCCCTGCCCAGACACCCCAACAATCCCATCCTGGGCATCCCTGGCAGCGCTGCCCAAACGCTCCCGCAGCTCTGGCAGCCTCGGGGCCGTGCCCATTCCCTGGGGAGCCTGGGCAGTGCCCAGCACCCTCTGGGGGAAGAACCTTTCCCTGATATCCAACCTAAAGCTCTTGACAGCTCCATTCCGTGGCTTGCCCTCCCTCCTTGTCACCCCCTGACGAGGGGACCAGACAACCCTTCTGCTCATTTTTGGAGCTGCTTTATCGATGGGAGCTGAGGAGCAGTTGTGAAACTTGACAGAGAGGTTCTGCTCCGAAATAAATCGCGCAGTTGCCTGCGAGTTGGAAATTACTCCCGGTGCAGGTTAATAAATAATGCAAACCCTGTTAATAGATGCCAAATGCGCCGTCTCTGCCGGAGAAAAAGATGATGCCAATAATCCGGACTGGAAATACTCTGTTCTAACCACTGGCTGCAGAGTTTTAAGTGTTTAGTGCTGTTAATTTAAAATGCTTTGCTGATAGATTGTAACTGCTGTGTGCTTAGTAAAGAACACGAACGGCTCGGCGGAGTGACAGCCTGTTCATAAAGCACCTTGTTCCCGTGTCCCTTCGGCGACTCCTGAATCCCTGCAGCCACCCGTGCTGTGATCCTGCTAATGGGAAAGGAGCTGCAAATGTCAGAGGTGGTGCCTGCAGCGCAGGGAGGGTGCTGGAGTGACGCATCCCGCTCCGTCCTGGCGGTCACATTGAGGTTATCGTGATGTAGCTTTTTGCTGGGAGATGGAGCTCTGTTCCAGCATCGTGCCAGCCACCCCAGCGTACGGCTGAGAAGGATTTTTGTGCTCTGAGCTCCTTAGTTTTGTTTGCAGGAGCTCACAATGGCTTGTAAAATCATCTCTGTGCTTCAGGTGTCACTTGAGTGCCGTGCAGGGAATGGCGTGACGGGCACAGGATGGATGGGAATGGCCTGCCTGTCCTGGCTGTCCCCCAGGCTCTCTGGACAGCAGCTCGCTCCATTCCCTCATGCCCTTGTGGGGCTTTTTTTTTTAGTAGTTTACAACCACAAAATGTGGCAGTTAATGATACAAAGCCTGTAAAGTACGGGTGGGGAGGGCTGAGGTCCTGCATGTCTGTAAAGCAGTTGGAGTTCAGCTGTCAAAAGATGCCGCTTGAATGCAGATCGTCACTGTAAGTACCGAGGTGTGGAGGGAAATCATGTCTGTTGGAATAAAGGTGGCTGCTGATCATCGATATATTTAATGAAGGTAATTCAGCGCAGTTGGGGAGGATCTGTGCTCTGTTACGGCTGGAGTCTTGAGCGTTGTGCGGGAATGGTAAATGTCTATTCCTGCCACCACAGAAACGTGTGGTGACAAAGCGCTGGTGTAAAATGCAGCAGCAGAAGCCTCACTTGAAATACAGCCCCTTAAAAGGGGGCTTGTAAAAAAAGGACAGAGAGGTTTTAGTGCAGGCAGATAATGATAGGAGAAGGGGGAATGGGTTTAAACTAAAAGGGGAGAGATTTAGATTAGGTGTCAGGAAGAAATCCAGCTGTGAGACCCTGGCACAGGGTGTCCAGAGAAGCTGTGGCTGCCCCTGGATGTCTGGGAGTGTCCAAGGCCAGGCTGGACAGGGCTTGGAGCAACCTGGGCTAGTGGGAGGTGTCCCTGCCCATGGCAGGGTGGAGCTGAATGATCTTTAAGGTCCCTTCCCGCCCAAACCATTCCAAATTCCCATCACCAAGTTAAAAATGCAGGGGTGAAAACCACACAAAGCTCCTGCTTTAATCCTCGCTGCTGCTCTCTGAACAGACTGGTGGTTTGTGTTTTGAGAGGAAACCTTGGGGTCCTGTCAGCTCTTGGGCACAGTTTGGGTACCTGAAGTGGTTCGGTGAGGAGTCACAGCCTGTGGAAATTCCAGGTTAAACGCTCTGATCTCATGGGATGTGGAGCGATGTCCCAGGAGGCAGGGCTGCCGTCAGCAGCAGGCAGGAGCCTGTCCTGGGAAGGTTTGGTGCAGGCACTGCTGTGCTGAGACTGAAATACGGTCTTAGAGAAGGAAAAACAGCCCATAATGCTTTATACAAAGCAGTTTAGTGAAGAAACAGCCTTTTGCTGGCAGCCTGCTTTTATGTGCCTGCAAAAATGGTACCAAATAGCTCTTTTAATGGGCCTCACTCTGTTTTGTCTGAGCCCTCGAATTAACCTCCCACTTAAAATCATAGTCAGGAAAAGATCTTCTGCAGTCTGAGCCATCCTGTGCCGAGCTGGAGCCCATCCCGGGGGCTGGAGGGTAGTGAAATGTGTAAAATTAGGGAGGTTATAATTACAGCACTGCCAAACTTGCTCCTCCTGGCGTTTTGACCCCGAGGTGTTGACAGCGCCCGATCGGAATCGCGGCGAGGGGTCCGGGGGTGGTGTTTTTCGGGAGGGTGGCATCAGCTTTGTCCTATTCCGGGACTGTCAGCGTGTGTGTCTGTGCTCTCTGGGAAGGGGGAGAGCAGTGACAGTCATTACTGAAAGGCAGAGCTCGGCGATGAGCTGGGCCTGGCTGTGCCCACAAGGCGGCAGTGGGTGACAGCGGGAGCAGCCCCGGCGTTAATATTGATGTGTCCAGGTGGCACCAGGATTGAGTTGTAGCGACAAGAGAGAGCGCACGAGATCTGTTTGCCCAAGGGCTTTGGAGTAATGGCCGTATGTCTCGGTCCAGCAATTGTTTTCAGCGTGCAGATGGAAGAGCAAAGTGGCTTTGGCATATTAGATTCGTGTGGTTTATGTCCCTCTTCACCTCTCTGCCTCCCAACACCTCCTGGTTTTAATGGGCAAACTTCAGGAGCATCACGGATGCAGCTGCAGGATTGGTCAGAGGACACGGTCCTTGAGCAGGACCAATTTTCTCCGCTCCTGAGCTGCTTTTGTCACCAACATTTTCAGCAGAAAATGCAGTTTGACTCTATCAGAAATGTGCTCCCAGAGAACCGCTGACTTCAGTGGTAATGATGGGGATTTTTGAGCTCTCTTTCCCTGCTCTCCGTGCAGGGTCAGAGGCTCTGGATGCACATGCTCCGTGCATGGATTGTGTCACTGCTGATTTTGTGGCTCCTCTCTCTGAAGCCCTGATGCTGATGGTGGTGCTTGTGCAGGGCTTCCTGGGCTTCTAGGGAGACACCTTAAAGCCACCAAGGGGCAGCTCAAAGGGATTTTATTCCCTGCTGGCAACAGGCAGGAGCCTAAACACATCAGGAACCTAAACCTGAACTCAACAAGAGCCTAAATGAACCCTTAGGTCCCCAGGGCAAGAAACAGAGGCTTTGCGATGTTACTTTTTGGAAAAGGAGGGAAATAACATCTCAGTTTCCTACTGAGGGAGGAGCTGGTGATCTGCAGATGAGATCAGATGGAAGGAGATAACGTGTGCCTCTCGAGGATGTTTTTGTGTCTGTACCAGATGCCTTCGTAGAGGGGTTAAAGTTGACCTTGTGAGGTGAAAACAGTGCATTTGGTTGAACAGAGAGAAGTTCTGAAATCCATCTTTATAACTCTGCTTCCTGTGTGCTCTCTGGCAGGTGAAGTGGAAAGGGAAGGACCTGTTTGATCTGGTGTGCAGGACACTGGGACTCCGGGAGACCTGGTTCTTCGGGCTCCAGTACACGATCAAGGACACGGTGGCTTGGCTCAAAATGGACAAGAAGGTTGGAACCAAAGTTCACAAAATCCCAGAACCGTTTGGGTTGGAAGGGACCCTAAAGCTCATCTCGTTCCAACCCCTTGCCATGGACAGGAATATTTCCCTTGAGAGGTTGTGTGGGATGACAAAGGAGAGTGTCCTTTCTGCTTTCTTTGAATGCCTGAGGTTGTGTGGTGGGTGAACTGGGATAGATGTGCTTAAATCCCATCCCCATGGCATCTGGGGGTGTCAGACTGGGAAAAGCTGGCAGAGACGCCCCATCCCAGCATCTGTGCACACTGAATCCTCTGGAGACGTTTTGGGACACAGCCATGCTGGGCTGCTGCACTTTGGGGTGACTGCAAAGCAAATGAAACCTAAAACTCTCTCTTTTGTGCCCCTGAACACAAAACCATCGGCAGAAAAGTGGAGTTGCCTCTCGTTTTGTTGTTGAGAAATACAGAGAGCTTGGGAGGAGGAGAACCAGAGTGAAAAGGAGATGGGGATAAGGGAGGAAATGCATCCCAAATCTGTGAGGGGTGGGTTTGGAGGTGTCAGATGTGGCTCTGTTCAAATCCAAAGGACATAACGCTACAACCAGATGGTCATGGACACCGAGAGAGGTGTGGGTGTCTCACCTCTCATGCTCAGGTTTTAAACCAACGTTTAACCGGGCAGTACCAGAGAACGGTGGTGAGAAACACCACTGAAATAAATTCAGTGCAGGGAAACGAGGAGAAAGTCGGGTGGTGGCGCAGCAGGATCCGGCATCGCTCCGCAAGGATCAGGAGAGGCAGCGAGCACATGGCAGATCGGGATCAACCTTCACTGTCTCATTTCTCATGCTGTTTGTTTCTGCCTTTTTTTGTTCCCTTGCATCATTAGGAGTGTCAGAAATGTTTTAACTACAGCGTCTGAACTATTTAGGTCTGCTCTAGATGTCTAAAAGTGTCTGACAAAAGATGTGCTGATCTGAACAGAAGGGAGCTGGGTCTTGTCTTGAAGAAACCAAATGGCTCTTGTATCCCACAGGTCCTGGATCATGATGTCCCCACAGAGGAGCCCAAAACCTTTCACTTCCTGGCCAAATTTTATCCTGAGAACGCAGAGGAGGAACTGGTCCAGGAAATCACCCAGCACTTGTTCTTCCTGCAGGTAGGAGTCAATACAGTGTTATCCAACCTGAGGGAGAGGGAGCCAGGCTGAGCAGAAGGTCCCAGGATCAGAGTGTTGGTCAGCAGAGCGTGCTCCACATCCTTATGTTCACACCTCTCCAAAGGGACTTGTCTTCAGCAACAAAAACTTCCTAAAATAGATGAAGGATGGTTTTTGTGGAGGTAGCAGCCTGCCCAGCCTGGCAGACCTCTGAACTGGCAGTCAGGAACGATGAGGTGATCCATAATATCCACGGGCGGTGGCTCAGGGACACAGATCCGTCAGCCAAGGGCTCGTGTCCCTCTGCAGGGTGTGGGATGAGCTGTGCTGAGGGGTGGCAGCTGCCTTTGGACGTGATGGCATCGCTGTGTGGAGCAGGGGAGTTTCATCCTGGAGAGCAGAGCGCAGCCAGCCTGTTCCCTGCACAGCGAAGCTCACCTCCTCACTAAACAGCCTCCAGGTAACTGGAGCAGAAGAAAATCCCAGCAGCTCAGCTCTCTGATGGAAAAACAGAGGAGAAGGGGAAACCTCGCAGTCCCACCTGCCCCAGGAACTCCTGCCCTTCAGCTAAGCATTTGGGAAACGTGGTGAACACGCCTTGGTTGGGTTTTTTTTATTTAAATTACTCTACAAAACTTTGTGTCCTGAGAAATCAGTCCAGCTGATGATGTGGCAATGCTGCATGGCTGGGAACAAGGAGCTGCTATCACAGGAGCTCTCTTTCGGAGACACCATCAATTTTCTGCCACAAAATCCATTTTCTGCCACATTTTTCCTCTGAAGAGTTGTGTCAAGCACAGTTACAGGGAATAGAACATTCCTAGTCAGATCCCTGGGTATTCACTGGGATGCTTCAGCTGCTCTGTGGCTGTTAATTTGAAGATAAATTATAAATTTTTTTTTAAAGTCACTCATTCTTATGTTTCTTACACCAAAGACAAAGGTGTTTCTTACACCAAAGGCAACCTGGATTTGGGAGTACCTCTGCAGCCTGCAGGGTGTCCTGCCCTTCCCAGATGAGCTCACCAGCCTCTTGATGCTCCTCACTCTTCCAAAGTCCATCTTTTTTCTCCAAAGCCCAAAGTGTTCTAAATGCAAAGTATTCCTGTTCATTTCCAAGCTCTGTCTCGTGCACGGGTGTCCCTGTAGGGTTATTTCTAAATGTGTCATTTGCCAGGAGCTTTAGCCACAGTGAGGAAAAACGCTGTTGGCATCTTTGAGAAGGAAAATCAGAGAGGAAAAGCCATTCAAGCTGCGTTTTCTAAATGCAGACCATGACTTTGCTGCTGGGATTTCTGTGCTGAGGAGCCTGGGCTCCTGAATGCATTTGGGAAACAGGAGCACATCTAAGCTTGTAAACTCTCCTGTTTTTTATCTTGATGCAGCAGAATATCTGCTGTGATTATGTTGTACCCAACTTTGAGGACTCAAAGCACGTTATAAATTCAAATTGATGTTCCTGCATCTCTGACAATCCATTTAAGCCTCCCAGGAAATCGTAGCCTTTCTTTATTTTTTTATTTTTTTCCCCCCTATCTTTAATCAGGAAAATTAAGTGTGCCAACCCAAAAAATATCGAACATGACAGGTTTAATTTTTTAATGCACAGAAGCCAGGGAAGTAAAGCTGTGGCTTCAGGGAGCTGCACGTTGGCTCTCCCGGGAGCGCGCGCGGGGCTCTGCCTGCTGCTAAAAGCTCTGCCACAGAGGTGACCCGCAGCTCTCCATGCTGGGATCCGAGGAACTGGCCTCCAGCACAGGTGAGCACTGACTCACAATGAGGCCTGAATGTCCCAGAGCAAAGCTTGCAGTGCTCAGAGACCCAGCAAGCTGCTCTTTTGTTCAGCAGCGTGGCTGGACGTCCTATCAATCCCTAGCTCGTGCCTTAAGAGGTTTTATCGCTGTGTTTACATGCAAGGCTTTTTCCTCCTTGCCTTTAGCAACAGGCTAGAGGTGCTGTCATTTTCCACAGATAAATTTAGCTCTTCTCACCAACCTGTCTGAGAAAGGTGGTCTGTGAAAGCCTGAGCCCTTCGAAGCCACCAGAGACTTCCTGGGCCTGGACTGTGATTAGTGTTAGGAAAATTGTTAACTCTGTGTGCTTGGCAGCTCAAGTTAAAACAAACTGCAGCCATCTGCTGTGACAGTCGTGCTCTGCTGTGCTCCACTAAATGTGTACTGTCTTGTCCTTTGCTGCTCTGTGTTGCAGGTGAAGAAGCAGATTTTGGATGAGAAGATCTTCTGTCCTCCCGAAGCCTCTGTCCTGCTGGCCTCTTACGCTGTCCAAGCCAAGGTGGGCACCGAGGGATGCTCCAAGGGCCTGCTGGGGTAGTGCTGATCCAGGGAAGCCAGGTGCTTTGTGGTGGAGCCACTTCCTGGGGAAAGGGAAGGCAGGGAAAGCTGTGAAAGCTTGGGAAGTGAGGGGGCTGCACCAGCACTGCTGCCTTCTCCACACGGCTGGTTCCTGGCTACCTCCAGACACTGGATGGGTTTTTGCTTTCTCTTTCCAGGACTCTTTAGCAAATGCTCAGCTCATGAGCTGCAGAGCCTGCTTGAGTGTGGCTTACTGCTGGAGTGAATTCCCTGGGTGAATTCCCTGAGCCTGAGGTTTTTTGGATCTCCTCCCTGCTTTTGCCACTGTAGCCAGAGGCAAGCCAGCTGTGGGACTCCCAGCTCCACCGCTCCCCCAGAATACCTGACATCACGAGAATGGCTTTATTGCAGTGCTAGAGCTTGCCACATCCATTTTATTGCACTGTGAAAGGGCTTTTCCTGCCTTCTCCCTTTATCTTGGGTTTGATCTTGGGTGCTTGGCCTCACCAGACAGAGGGAAAAGTCAGTGTTCATTGAGTTGCCCTTGCTCCTCTGCTGGATTCTCCTCTGGGCCCAGAGTGGGTATTTTGCTGAGGATTTATTCCAGAGGACGCTGTTTTCCAGTTTGGAGTGTGCAGCCTTGGACAGTTTGCCGAGGGCAGAGATTCCTGGGATGGAGGGAGCAGCCATGGAGGGTTCAGTGGCAGGGGCACTGTGCAGTGGGGGACATAATTTCTCCCTGTGCATGCACAACACGTGCTGCTCCCCATTAACAGCTCCTGGAGCTCAGCTCCAGTTCATGTGTGCAGAGATCTTTGGGCGAGGAGCGGCTGCAGTCTGAGCACAGCCCGGCCACACTGTCTGTGCAGCTCGTGTTGCTTCTGACTCTGATGGGATTTTGGGAGGGTTTGGCTCACAGGGGCCATGCCCTGGGTCTGGCAAGTCCAGCTGTCCTTGAGGAGCATGGCCATGGAGAGGTTTAGGAGGAGCAGGTCTGTGGGACCACCTCTGCTGGCAGTGCAGGAGAGGGGGTTTGGCGCTGTTGCCTGAAGAGAGGACCTGATCCAGAATGGTTTTTTCCCTATGGCCGTATAATCTTCCTCATAGCCCTTCAGTCCACACTCTGAATAGAGCCCTGGGTGCCATGTTCTTTGATGGTAAGTGTTTGAATTTACTAGAAATTGGTGTTTTCTCCTCATAATCGGAGTATTGATGAAACCAGGTTTTGTTCAAGACACTCATCAGCCGGGCAAAGAAAAGTTGCTTTTAGAAATGTTTCTGTTTGTGTGAAACATTCATCACTGTTATTAGAGTGCATGAGCAAACACTTCCTTGGCTTTCTCTCCATTGACCCGAGCTGAGGATACGTAGGGAATGACTTTTCCTGCTGCCAAAATGAATAAACGTTGGGTAAATATTGAGCTCTGTTACCTCTTGGCCAGGACAGCTCCTGCTCACGTGCTCGGGAACAGGCTGTGACTTGGTGCGGGTCCCAAGTGCCATCCCCTTTGTCCCCTTGGCACCTTGGATGTCCTGGGGCGCTGGGAGGAGGTCATGTGGAGTCAGAGCAGTTCTGACCGTGCTGAGATCAGGAGAAGGTGGAGCAGGGATGACTTTTCTGCTCTTCACTGATGGGCTTTTCTTCAGCCATCCCTTTCCTTGCTGCCCCTCCAGCCTGGGATTCCCCCTGTGCTTTCATCCCCAGCAAAGGCGAAAGCTGGAAGCACATCTTTGATAGGGAGCTGGGAAGAAAGATGTTGCAGGTCGTCTCCTTCCAGTTAAATAGGATCATGATGTCCTTCCTGGACAAGAAAGCAGGCAGTGAGCACAGTAATTTCACTAATAACGTGCTGATTTGCATGATTAGGGGCATAATAGCCTGACACAGCAGCGTGTGTGCATCCAACAGCCACTTACTGACAGCCAGGTGCTGCTGGTCCATCCACACCAATCTGAGACAGCAGAGGAGCCAGGGGGGTCATAAAAATAACAGCTTATTTATTTCTCTCTCGTTGTGTTCATTTGGGGAATTACTATGTGCTTTCCCCTCCAGCCCTGTTCAAACCACCCACACTGCTTTCGGAGGTTGGAGGTGGTTCAGGTTTTAAAATAGCTGGGAAAGACGTGGGATCAACTGAAAAAAAAAATGGGAACATCCAGGAGGTTCTTCTATTTTTTGCCCCTTAAATGCAGGTCGCTGCCGTGCTGCAACTCTCTCAGCACTTCAGATCTTGTAGCACAGCAAACAGCTCTTTAATTATTATTGTTTTTCCCCGAAACAAGCAATACTTGGTGTTAATTTGGAGCTGAGCGTGCCTGTGTTTACCCAACAATCTAAGCCGGGCATATGATTGTGGTAAAGGCAGTTCCATGCCCAATCATGAATATTAATCATACAGTTCAGTTAACAAGAGCTGAAATTCCATGACAGTTTGAAAGTAATGATTTAATTGAAAAGGCCTTTGGAAAGTACGTTTGCAAAATCATTTGAGCCAACAAATTCTGCAATACTTAAGCCATTTGTTGGTTTTTGACTTGTGAATAATTAATGTTCTCATCCAGACTCCCCTCTCAGTACAAATATTCCTCTGGGACACGGCAGTATTTTTCAGCACATGAAAAGTCACATAATCCATACTTAGTCTTGGATCTCCACGGAAGATCACAACAGAAAATAATCGTGTTAATCCTATTTGCTATTATTTTCGTCACCTGAAAACGATTTACTTGCTGCCTGTCCAAGGTTATTGGAGTTGTTTCCTTCGGCAGTGCCACATTTTTAGTGCTGCTTCCTTTAGAGGGGGGCTCAAGGGCCGTGTACCTGCAAGGTGCTGCATCCTGAGGAGCTCCAAGACCTTGGAAGACAGAGTGACTGCCGCTCAGCACCCTCTTGGATGAAATCCGGGCTGGCTTTGTTCTGTTAATTGAAGTCTGAGTCAGTGTTGGTTGTTGTTACATGCTCCCTTCACATCTGCATTGGCTCCAGATCAATATTTGTGTCTTTAATCCCCACGTGTTGTCTCCCAAGCGGAGAGGTGGGATGTGTGTAGACTTTTGATGCTGAGCTCTGGTTTCGGTGCACGGTGCGACGGTCCTGGCACGGAAAGGAGGCTGAGAGGATAAACCTCCTGACTTGCTGCATGACCGCCAGGTGCCTCTTGGTCTTGGGTTTAAAAATTGTCACCATTTTGCACTTCCTGAGCTGAGGTTGCTCAGAAGAGCAGGGAGGGAAGGGCTGCCTCGCTTGCAGAATGAGTGGCTTGAGCAAACGGCGCCGTTGTCTCGTGCGGCCGGGGACTGTCACCTCTGTCACTGCAGAAGTCCTGGTTGCCAGGTGAGTGGAAGTCACAGCACTCTGTGTACATGCCTCCCATGCTTTGTTCCTCTCCTCCTGAACTTGCTGGGTTGTTGGAGGAGCCGTTTTCCTGCCCTCTGAGGCCGTGCGGGAGGTAGATTCATTTCCACATGCACCGCAGGGACACGCGGCTCTTCAATCTGTTAATAAGCGGTTTTCTTTCTCAGTCACTTTATATGCTGCTCAAAGAGATGTAAATCTAAACAAATACCAGTAATTAGTGGATGCACTTAACGAATCTGAATTGGATTCCATGACCCAGTTGAGCAACAGACCCTCTGATAGAAGAGCCACCACCTGCCTGAGAGGAGTCTGTCAAACTCCTCTAATTTTTTTGATATTTATTCATTAGGGTGATGAGCAGCAACAGAGGAACTGCCATCTGCCTAACCTGGATTGCTGCTATCCATCAATTTTTGGGGACAGGTCTTTGTCCATGTCTTATTTCCTTGTTCCTCTACCTGTGGAACTGCAAGGACCTCTCAGCTGTCAAGTCTTGCCCTGCACTGAGGGAAGTGTTAATTAGGGCATGATAATGAGAATAGAATAGGCAACCATCATCTGGTTCAGCTGGACTGATGGTGGACATCAGCTGGTTATGGTCATCAACTGAAGTTGTGGGAAGTGGTGGAGTCACCATCCCTGAATGTGTTCAAAACTGAGCAGATGTGTCTCTTGGGGGCCTTAGGGGTGCTCAGTTGCAGGCTGGACTTGGTCTTGGAGACCTTTTCCAACCTGAATGATTCTGTGATGGTGGGAAGTTTTGTTCTGCTCCCACCTCTGCTGCATGAGTAGAAGGAAGCTCTTTGTTTCTCTTAGCAATGAAATGCCAAAGAAACCCAGATTATCCAGCTTAGAGAGCAGCAGGTTCTCTGCTCGTGGGGTGGATCGCCGTGTTTGCTGTCTCTCAGGGGCGGGTGTGAGGGGGTGAAGTGTTTTGACTTGCCCTTGTTGTTAACGTGGGCTGGGCACTGTGTCTGTGCTTCTTCCCAGTACGGCGACTACGATCCCAATGTCCACAAGAGAGGCTTCCTGGCACAGGAGGAATTGCTTCCCAAGCGGGTAAGGAGCTCAGCGGAGCCGGGGACTCGGTGTCCAAGCTGTCCTGAGGCTGCACGTGCTGCTGGAACCTGTCTTGGTGTTTCTGGCTTTCTTACTGAGCCCGGAGCAGCACCGTGACCTGGTCTCTGTCTCCCACCTGTCCCAGGTAATAAACCTGTACCAGATGACTCCAGAGATGTGGGAGGAAAGGATAACAGCGTGGTACGCGGAGCACCGGGGCAGAGCGAGGTGAGCCTGTGCTGCTGTGCTGGGGCAGGGCCACTCCCCTCCCCTGGAGAGTCACCAGGCTTTGAGGAGCTTGGGCAGGCTCTGGGTGAGCTCTGCCAGCAGGTTAATCCCAGCACATCTCTGCAGCAGCCTTGGGAAGAGATCAGAGCTTTTGTTGATGGCTTTGCGTGTGCCCTGCTGTCCCCCGGTCGCTGTCAGGGCCCTCGAGAGAATTTAGGAATGATGCAAAGTAAGGACTCAGCTGCATCAGGGATCAGGGGACTTCTGGGGCTGGGAGAGGAAATAGGGATTCAAAGTATGGCTGCCTCAGGTGGCAAAATGCTCCTTTTGGGGGATAAATCTAAACCCATGGATGTGAACCAGTGGCATCCCAGCCAGGGATTTCCTGTTTGTGCTGAAGGGATTGGGAGGTGAACAAAGCCAGGCCTGCAGTGCTGCATCTCAGCAGCCACTCAGATGCTGGCAACCGCAGAGTGGGATTTGCTCGTGGGCTTTATTGATCCTGCCAGCAAAGACAGGATTGACCTGTGTGATAGAGACAGTCCAGGCTTTAAAGCCTGCTGAGTGCTTAGGATCAGCAGGAGCAGCCATGTCCCTCTCTGATCCTTCCAAACACTGTTGCTGCCCGACAGAGATGAAGCTGAAATGGAGTATCTGAAGATAGCCCAGGACTTGGAGATGTACGGCGTGAACTACTTCGCCATCAGGGTGAGTTGGGTGGATTGGGGGTCCTGTTTTCCTGCCAGTGTCATCTCCATCTCCTGGAGAGCCAGGAGAGCTGGGAGGTGGCACTTAGGGGAGCCCCAGCTGTGCTAAGGGGAGGCAGCAGCTCCTGGTACCCAGTGCTGGGTCACTGCCCGGGGCTGACTGAGAAGGGGACAGTGATTCGTGTCTGACCCTCCCAGTGATTTCTGCTCTTTCCTTTCCTCCTGCAGAATAAAAAGGGCACAGAGCTGCTCCTTGGAGTTGATGCCTTGGGTCTTCACATTTATGACCCAGACAACAGGTTGACCCCTAAAATCTCCTTCCCGTGGAATGAGATCCGGAATATCTCATACAGCGATAAAGAGGTATGGATGTGTCTCACCTCTTCCCTGAGAGCAGTGGGAACACAACTGGGATTTAAAATTATTTCTCTTGGCTTCTCTCTCTGCTGTGTTTGCTCTCACCAGCTTAGCGAAGAGCAGCTCAACTCCTCCAGTTAAAACCTTACTCCAAGCCTTCCTGAAACCTTGCAGGAGTGGGCGTGCAGGGGGTCACTGGGGAGCTGGTGTTCCTCCTTGGTTTCAAACCTTCTATGTAAGAATCTTTTCAAAAACCCCAAATTGCTGTTGATGTGCTTAGCCCAAATACCAGAGTTCAGAAGTTAAAATCTCTTCTTTACTAAATATATTACAGCATTTATTACTGTGGTTATATCCTGTATTATAGAATACAGGGAGATGTATTCCTGGGGAGAGAAGCTCTTGCCATCTCATTACATCATCTTGGGTTTCAGGCTGCTGGGCTTGGCCTAGCAGCTGGAATCTTTTTAGGAAGTTGAGCAATTGAAGCCCGCTGTTGGATAGTTATTTATTAAATCCAGTCTAAGTATGGGTCTGCTGGCCCCCAAACCTAATTGAGAACAGAAGTGCAATTGGCTGTGGAGGGGGGACCGAGCAGCTCCATTGTGAGTCTGAGAGAGCTGCTCAAAGAAACCAGCTGCTTTCATGGTAAGGAAGAGAATTAACTTCTTAATTAAAAATGGTTTTCTAATCTAAACATGATATTGATCAGGGAAGCAGCTAAAGGTTTCTCATCAGCTGCGTTTATTGCATGTCTTGTGAAGTTTTATAAGCAGTAAATCCGTGCTGGAATTGTCTCCACTTGCTTTACTCCTTAAAGAGCTTCACGACTCTGCAAAAAGCCCAGCACTGAGTGACTTCTGAGCTTCCCTGCTAGTGACAGTGCAGTGGGAGCTCCCCAGAACCTGGAGACTGACCCTTCTGTCAGCAGGCCTTGCCACAGGACTGTGGCAGAGCTCTCACCTTTTGAAAAGACAGATCCCTTCCATCAGCTCAATCATCTGTGTAATCAGGTGCCCACGAGCAGGCCTGACCCGATACAAACAGGGAACAACAGCTCTGCCGACACCACACCGGGGGTTATCCCTCCTAACAAAGATTGACTGTTCCCATGGAGCTGAAACTCCTCTCCCAGCACATTCCTGCTGCTGCTCTCGGTGGCTGCTGGGGGCTCTGCCGGAGCCCGGACCCAGGGCCGTTCATGCACGTCTGCTTTTGTGAAAGTCTTAAAAGATTGCCTCTTAAACCGCCAGAGCGAGGCAGCGCCAGGGCAGGGCCCTTTGCGGGCAGGGCCGTGTATTGACAGATCTCCCACTCTAATGGACACACTCTGTCTGCTCCAGCTCCTCAGCCCGTTATTTCTGCGGCGTGTGGGGGAGTGATGGAATATGTGCATGTCTCCTAAAAAATGCCATCTTGCGGAGCACTCCATCTCTTCAAGTACCCTTTTGATAGTGCAGAGGCTTCTCGCCATCCAAGGGCTGCATTACCAAAACCCTTGAGGGATTTGTGCTGCTGCTGTCCTCTCAGGAGAGCCACTGTGGGAGAGCTTTGGAGAGGGTGAAGCCGGGCCGTGGGTAGAGCTGGTTGGCACATGGAGTGTAAATACAAGTTAGAGCCAGGGAATAATAGTCTTAATTGTGGGGATGTCTTAGGACACGGCTGAGTTCTGGAGAAGAAAATGTGTGGAAAATTCTTCTGGGGAGCTCTTGGGAGTGCAGGTGTCGGTGGGAAGGGCAGCAGCTCCTTGCTGTGTTCCTAAGGCAGCTCTCCTGCCCTTTTAACCACCTGACAGGAGAGTGCAGCTGGTGGGAGTCGGGCTCTTCTCCCAGTTAACAAGTGACAGGATGAGATGAAACAGCCTCAAGTTGTGCCAGGGAAGGTTGAAGTTGGATATTAGGGGAAATTTCTTCATTAAAACGCTGTCAGACCGTGGCCCAGACTGCCAAGGGAAGTGTTCAAAACACTTGTGGATGTGGCACCTGGGGACATGGTTTGAGGCTGAACACGGTGTTGGCTTGACACTTGAATTTGATGATCTTGGAGGGCTTTTCCAACCTTAATGATTCTGTGGTTCCATCAGGCAGCTGAGCTGCTCCTTCCTCCCTTTGGAAGCGCCCTGAGTTCCTGCTGTGGTTTCTGTGTTCCCTGCAGCTCCCAGGAGAGCAGCACCTTGCCTGAGGAGGTGCTGAACTGAACCCCCACCCCTTCAGGGTTCTCTGCAGAGGATGCCAGCTCCTGAGGCCCCCGTGTTTTCCTGGCTGGAGGAACAGTTGTCTCCTTGGCTGCTTTTGATGCGAGTCCTCTCGCTTGGCTCAGAGCCACGGGGACGGCTCTGAGCCGTGTGTCTGACCCTGCTGACCTGCTCTGAGCCAAAGCTTTCAGGAGGAATTTTATAGCTGCGTTTTTATTAAATGCACCACTCTCTGATAACTCTCTCCCTCTTTATTTTTTCCTTTTCAGTTTACGATTAAGCCATTGGACAAAAAGATTGATGTTTTTAAATTCAATTCATCAAAGCTGCGTGTGAATAAGCTGGTAAGTGCACAGGCACTCTTTTTTTACTGCCTGCAGCAGTGGGTTCTGCAGAGAGTGTGAGACAGCGAGCTTTTGGGGCTTTTCCTTTAAGAGGGAGCTGCTGCTGTGTAGCTGTGATGGGGTGTAGCCGTTACTGCTCGCTGAAGGAGGGAAGGGGGAGGCTCAAGACAAGCTCCTCCACAGAACCTCTCCCCCTCCCCTGTTTTTTGCTCCCTTTTGGAGCTCTTGGCTTTCAGCTGACCTAAATAGTGGAAGCACTTAGTAAATACAGCTCCCAGCTTTGCTCAGTTCCTCTTTCTTGCCCTGTGGATCTTTCCCGTTCTGCCCTCTGTTGTAGCTTTCCCTGTTTTGGGGGCATCTTTACCAGAGTCCTGGCTTTTCCCCCTCTGAGGACACTCTGCTTGGACAAGGATGGACTGCACTGAGCTGTCCGTGTTGAAGAACAGCTTTAGCTGATGTTCTGGATTCAGATCCCTTGCTGGGTGGCACAGGGACCTTTGCTGTCCTGGCTGTTGGCTGTGCTTCATGTTCCACAGGAAATGGGGCTTCCTCATTCCCTGCACCATCAGGTTCATAGTGCTGAAAGCTCCTCTGACTCCAGAGAAGTCATTTGTGACTTGGGAAGTGTCATTTGTGACCTGGGTTGTGGCTGCCCCATCGCTGGAAGTGCCCAAGGCCAGGTTGGACGGGGCTTGGAGCAGCCTGGGACAGTGGGAGGTGTCCCTGCCCATGGCAGGAGGTGGCACTGGATGGGCTTTAAGGTCCCTTCCAACCCAAACCATTCCATGATTCTGATCATGATTTTATGAAATGGAAGAAGAGCATGTAAATTAGTCCTTTAGAAAAGAATCCAAATTTAGAACCCTGCTTTTATTGCCAAAAAAATCTTTTCACTCCTCTGTGTGCCCACCTTGTGCTAACCCTCCTCTAGCATTGCCACCTCCCTGGTCCTTACCAGAGAGAGAACCACACTGGGGCTCAAATCCTTTCAACAGAGGTATCTGGAGATGCCCAGGCAAGTTTTTGATAAGTCTGTTTGTCCAAGTGAAAAGTGGTTTTCCATTTTTTTTTTAATTTATTTTTTAATCTCAGTGCCTTAAACATACACTGGGGAGAAGGTGCAAGTTCATCTTGAGCCTAAAGAAAGGGGCCAGTGAGAACCAGGGAACTGGGCAGAGCTGTAGCGATTTTTATTTCATTATTTGGCCTCTTGCCTTTTTAGGGTGGGTGTAAAACAACACCCGTGCTGTGCTGGAGGCACAGAAAATTGGTCTCTGCAAAGAGCTGCTATACCCAGGAGCTGGTGTTTGGTGTGGGACCTGGCTCCCTGCCCTTCCTACGGCTGTGAGAGCTCGCAGGGTTGGAGCTCAGTGGGTGGAAGCACTAACAAGCACCAAATCAAAGCAATTCTAGTGGTTTTGTGTGTCAAGAATACAAACCACCTCATCACCATCGCGTGTACAGCTGTTTCTCTCCGCTCTTCACCCCTGTCTGGAACAGATTCTTCAGCTGTGCATTGGCAACCACGACCTCTTCATGAGGAGGAGGAAGGCGGACTCGTTGGAGGTCCAGCAGATGAAAGCACAGGCCAGGGAGGAGAAGGCCAGGAAGCAGGTGAGCCACATGTCCCAAAACCAGCGAGCCAAAATCAGAAATGCAGATGGGCTCGGGAAGGACAGGTCTCTGGAGCGGCATCGAAGCAGCTTTGAGGGGAGGTCCAGCTGAACATTTTTTAGTAGCCTGCTCCCAGCTCTCCAGTCATCTCAGCTTGGCTCTGCAGGCTGATGGCAGCCTGAGTCCGGCCCCCAGTTTGGGAACCAAACTGAGAGGACGGGAGGGAAAAGCTGCCCTGGGTGTCTACAAGTGCACGGCAAGATGTGTGTTGGGACAGTTGATAAATCAGGGGCTGCGAGGGGGAGCTGTGCTCTGCCGTAGCTCTCTGCCTCGTTTCTAATTGCAGGCTGATGGAATGCATGCCGGCATTCCGGGCTCTGCAGCCTGGAATGCTAATTCCACGCTGGCCTCTCTCCGT
The DNA here is from genome assembly GCA_013400235.1 of Oriolus oriolus. Lineage (NCBI taxonomy): Eukaryota > Metazoa > Chordata > Aves > Passeriformes > Corvidae > Oriolus > Oriolus oriolus. The sequence goes on along the minus strand of VXBT01000869.1, from coordinate 33,148 downwards.
GCCGTGCCGCGGGTCAGCCCGGGCGGCCGGCGCGGCGCGGCGGAGGCAGCGGCGTGGAGCCCACGAGCAGAGATCAGCAAATTGAATTGTATGAATCATTGTTTTCTGCTCGTAGACCTTTTCTACTCACTGAAACCCACACAGCTAATCTGAGCACTGGTGCTCGGAATATAAATGGCCCTTTGGCAGGGGAGCCACTGGAGAGGAGCAGGAGAAGCCAGAGCAGTCACTGCACCCAGCAGGGGCTTGTGCTCACGGGTCTGCTGCGTTACTGGGTTTGAGCGCAGCCACAGAGGTGCTTGGGTGGGGTGGAGGTGCCCAGGTGGGCTGGAGATGGGGCATGGCTTGTCCTTCAGGCACCTCTCTCAATCCTTGTGTGGTATTGAGATGCTCAGCTGGCCTGGAGGTGGGCTGCATCTTGTCTTGCAGGCCTCCCCCGAGGTGCTTGTGTGGTATTGAGATGCTCAGCTGGCCTGGAGATGGGGCATGGCTTGTCCTTCAGGCACCTCTCTTGGTGTCTGTGTGGTGCTGAGGTGCTCAGCTGGGCTGGAGATGGGATGCATCTTGTCTTGCAGGCATCTCCCGAGGTGCTTGTGTGGTATTGAGATGCTCAGCTGGCCTGGAGATGGGGCATGGCTTGTCCTTCAGGCACCTCTCTCAATCCTTGTGTGGTATTGAGATGCTCAGCTGGGCTGGAGATGGGATGGGACTTGTCCTTCAGCACCTCTTGAAGCAGTTCTCCCTCCTGGAGCTCGTGGAGTGGCAGGAGAGGACAGGACTTGAATCACTACCAGCTCCAGTGGGGAAGGGGGACTTTGTGCTTCATGCAGGGATTCCTCTGGTCAGGAAGGAGTTGGCACTGTAGAACCATTAAGGCAGGAAAAGCACTCTGAGATCTCCAATCATCAAGCCAGCACCACCATGTTCATGTCCTTAGGGGAGCAGAAGGTCCTCGGGAGGAGCAGCGTGGTGTCCAAGTGCTGGTGGCTTCAGGGATGGGTGGTCAGGCATTGGAATGGGCTCCCCAGGGAACTTGTGGGATCACCATCCCTGGAAGAGTTCAGAAGTAGGCGTGGCACTTAAGGATACGGTTTTGTGGTGTACACAGTGGTGCTGGGATAGTGGCTGGGCCTGATCTTGGAGGGCTTTTCCAACCTTAACAATTCCATGAGTTTTACAAGCTGTGAGTTTTTGATGTGTTTGGATAACACCAGACCCAAGATCCTGTGCTTCTTTGGGCTGCTGGGAGAGGTGAGGGCACTGGGAGGGAGCAGCAGCTTATGGCTGCACGTGAGCTCCCAAACCCAGAGCACTTGGGCTCCATGGGAAAGGTCAGGCTCCTGTCCTGAGCGAGCCACCACGCTGTTTGCCCTGCTCCCTCCTCCCTCCCTGGCATCCACAGTTGTTAACTGATTTCAGAAAGCCCTTTTAGATCAGGAATTCTTGTTAATGGAAGTCCTGAGAGGGATGCAGATCATAATGATAATTAATGAGGGGAACCTTTAGTAGAAGGAAGCAGAACGGTTGGAACAGTGGGCATCCCGCTTTCAGAGCACAGCTGGTGTCCAAGGAGCAGAGAAATGTGGCTTGTCTCACTTCCTTCCCTTATTAAACCCAGCAGGTCTCCTGTCCTGGCTGCAGCATGGGTATTTATAATGCCCCGTCCCTGTGCGACTGCAGGGATTAAACTCAGTGTGTTAATTAGCCCAATGGCTCCCTTGGGCTCTTGGCTAGTGGAGAGGCAGTCTCTGTGCGCAACAACCCTCCCAGCATCTTCTGGGAAGGGCTGGCATATCCTGGTGGCTTGGATCTTCCCCTTCTGGAGAAGTGTTGCTGTTCCCTGCAAACAGAGAGGGTTTGTTGTATCCAGGAATTGCCAGAGGTGGTTGCACTCCGTGTGACCTCCCGCTGAACGAATGGAAGTGAAGGTTCCGAGATGCTGGGCTGGATATCTGATCAAAAGGAGCAGCTGGCCCTGTCCTTCAGCCTCCTGCCACGTGCTGTGGTGTTTGGGAGATGCCCTCGGGCTGTCCTTAAGCCCAGTCCTGCTGTGAGACACTCCAGAGAGTTAAGCTGGAGATCTGGAGAGCCACTTGTCCTGGTGTGCCCTGTGACTCAGCCTAGGAGGGCACTGTCCGGGGACATCATCACCTGCAGGCAGCTCCCGTGGCCGTGCTGTGACAGCCTGAGCAGAGCATGGGCATTGTCTCAGCACTGGCTCAGCACTGGCACTTTTCAAGGGAGCTTCAAACAGGCTGCCCAGGGCAGTGGTGGAATCACCATCCCTGGAAGGGTTAAAAACACGTGTGGATGTGGCACTTGGGGACGTGGGGTAGGGGTGGCCTTGGCTGTGCTGGGGGAACAGTGGGACTCGATGGTCTTGGAGGTCTTTTCCAACCTAAGTGATTCCATGATTCTGTCCTTTGATCAGGTCACCCCAATCCAGGGACGTTCCCGTTGTCACTAAGCAGAGAGGAGGCAGCAGTGCTCTGACCCCAACTGTGGCTCTTTCTCATCCATGGGAAACCTTCCTCATGTGTGTTTTTCTCCTCACTTTCCCCATTCCCTTTTTCCCAGATGGAGCGGCAGCGCCTGGCGCGAGAGAAGCAGATGAGAGAAGAGGCTGAGAGGACCAGGGATGAGCTGGAGAGGAGGCTGATGCAGCTGAAGGAGGAGGCAACGATGGCCAACGAGGCTCTGGTAGGTCCCTGGGAGGCCGTTCCCGAGCCCTGCAGCTGCTCCTCACTCTTTGCACTGCGGAAGCGTTTTTGGAAGCGCGCTATGACTGCCCTAAGGCTGCTCCCAAACTGCTGCCAGTGGCCAGTGAGCAGCAGGCTGCATGGAGCTATTTCATCCTGCCGGGCTGCTTGGGAGGAGCACAAAGAGGACGATTTGGGACGGAGCCTGGGCACATCCCGGCCTTGGCGGCAGACGGCTGCGGGCTTTCACGGAAGGGAGGGACTCTATGGAGCGTGTCGGAGCGAGCAGCTCGGGGCCCTGCTCCGGGGGCTTTGGGCACATTTGGGGAGACATTGGCTGTGCTTAATGGCTTCGTGTCCCGGAATTGTCAGATGAGGTCGGAGGAGACGGCGGATTTGCTGGCGGAGAAGGCGCAGATCACGGAGGAGGAGGCCAAGCTGCTGGCTCAGAAGGCGGCTGAGGCCGAGCAGGAGATGCAGCGCATCAAGGCCACGGCCATCCGGACCGAGGAGGAGAAGCGGCTGATGGAGCAGAAGGTGCTGGAGGCAGAGATGTTGGCACTGAAAATGGCTGAGGAGTCGGAGAGGAGGTCAGAGGGTACAACCTTGCAGCTGCCTCTGCTTTGCTTCCCACCCCCTTCTGAGTTATCTGTCTGAGTTATCCTCCCTCAGCTTCCCACGTGTCCAACAGCAAATGCCCCTTTGGCCCAGCTGGTTTCCCTCTCTAAAATCCAGCTCTGCTTTTGGGTGCTTTCCGCATTCCCCAAAGTATTTGACAACATTAATAACACCTGGGGGTTGTTCTTCCTCTGGATGGTAGATCTACATTCCCTATTCTCTCCTTATTCCTCTACTTATCTCTCAGTTGTTCAGTTCTCCTTTCCAGCCGTGAGTTTAGTTCCAGGTTAGCCTTGAACAGAGACTTTGCTCCTTGTTAAAACCGGTGTTTCTACCCTCCTGCTGCCCGAGCCCAGGTCCCACGGTGAATGTGGCAGTGAGCGAGTAAAAGATCAGCCTTGTTTCCTTCCAGCCGATTACTCCTTTCCCGAGAGCCTGCTGGGTGTCAGCCCTTCTGCTCGGATGAGCACAGCCCTTCTCCATCTCTTCCTGCCTATTCCACTCCTACACTGTGATCCTGCTTCTCCATCCTCTCGTCCCTCCTGGCTCCAGTCTGACATTTGCTGTTTGCTGTCGGTCTCTGCAGGGCAAAGGAGGCTGATCAGCTCAAGCAGGACCTGCAGGAGGCTCGCGAGTCGGAGCGCAGAGCGAAGCAGAAGCTCTTGGAGATCACCAGCAAGTCTTCCTACACAGTAAGAGAGATCTGTGTTGTAATTCCCAGTTCCATGCCCTCCTGTGCAGCCTGGAGGAGCCTCCTTCTCCATCCCAGCCATGGAGGGGGCTGAGCTGTCTCGGTGCTGCTCAGAAACCCTGAGCAGTGCTTGCCCTTTTCATCCCTGCACCTCATCCAGCAGAACTTCACTATGCTCTTCTGGGTTTTTTTCCACCCACCTCTTGCTACGAGAGCAAAGGAGCTGCTGTGGAAATTAAAGCAGCAAATTTTAAACCAATTTAGCAGCCGTGTCAGAGCCACACTTTGCCAGCACGTGTGGAGTGCAGCAGCTCAGCAATAACCTTTAAAATAGGGTTAAGTACATCCTTACTCTTGTTAGGTGGGATAAACACTCTTCAGAACCTGTAAATTCATTCTTTGGGCATAAACTAGACCTTTATGTGCTGGAAAAAAACTTACTTGAAGGGAGATTATTCCGTAATTGTCCATTAAGAGGATTTCACACCTTCCTCTGAAGCATCTGGTCCCGGTTCCTGCCGGGCACCGAAATGCCAGGCTAAGTGACCATTGCTCTGACTTGTCTGGCAGTTCTTTTCTCCTGCTTCCCTAATTGTGCCTGCAAACCCCATTAGGTGCCCCCATCCCTGCAGCTCGCACCTGCCAGTGTTCTTTGCTGGCCTGGGGGCGGGGGAAGAGCATCAGGAATAGGCTTGACGTGGGAGTTACGGACACGCCAGCACCGAGGCTTGAATTTGTACCTGCAGGCTCCTTCTCCCCTCCTCTGGAAACTTTATAGGAGCGGATTGGAGAGGGGTTGAGATGAAGCAACTTTACATCCCAGTTCCCTGGAGTTCCCTGCAAGAATGTTTGGAAGCTGTTAAAAATAACAGTGATGGAAAATAATCAGTTGCTCTCAGCTTTGGGACACTCAGTCAGTGAGTGCTGGATAAAGCCCAGCTTTGGAGTGCTCCTTCTTTGACAAGTCACTAGAATCCTGGGATGCAGCAGCTCCTTAATTCTGGGTTTAACTTGTGCACAGGGAGAGGTGTCCTCACTGGAACTCTGCTGCGTGGCTGCACCAGCCCAGTGTGGAATTTGGGCAGCTCTTCCACATCCGTGTTCCCTCGTGTTGCCATGTCCATCCTTAGTGAAACCAGCAGAGCCCCAGCTTGAAGCCCTTGTGCCGAAATCCCGGTGCAGGGAGAAGCTGGGTGGCTCTGCTCTCTGTTCCATGGAGTTAGAGCCTCGTTAGTGGGAGTGTTGTGGGATTGCTCCATCCGTCTGATGCCTTTTCCTGGTCTTAAAATTAAGAGAGCTGCACACAGTTAAGAGGGAAAAAGGGTTTTACCTTGGGATTTATTTAAGGATCCTTAGGTGTGATGAAATGCACATCGAAATGCACCTCAATGTGCCCACCGAAGAGAATGGCCTCAGACGATGTGATGAGTATACAATTATGTGCCTTGCAAAAATTAGCATATCTATCAAAGGTTCCCCAATGAGGGACTCGGGTGAGACCCCCCACCCGAGGGACCCTCCCCCTGCATGGGCCTGGCTTTGTTTACAGAATGTGTTCTGGAGAGGCCCTTGGTTTCTTGGGCTTTTAGAATGTTTGGTCTCTAAACTTAACGAAATTCTAGGTCTGAGGGGAGTTATCGAACTTAAAGAATTATAACTGTGTAAGCTAAAGGCACAAGGAATATATAAAGCTATATAAAAGAGTGTATAAAAGGGGTATAAAAGGAAAGCAAAAATCATCATGGCATCCCCTCCAGCTGCATCTGCCTGGAGGCAGAGCTGCCACTTCCAGACATGTGGGGCTGTGTCCTCTGCCTTCCCTAAAGAGCCCTGGCCTTCTGGGTGCAGCTGCCAGTGCCTGGTGGGAAGGGAAATACTTTTGTCCTCCCCGTTTTGGTGGCAGGGCCCCTTCGTGCAGCTGCTCCTCCTGCCCCTCTCGCTGCCCTGGGATGAGGGCTGTGCTGCACAGACTCCATGGCTGTTGTTTCCCGAGGTCAGGAGGAGGCTGGTGTGACCAGCATGTCCATATCCAGGTGAAAACACCTTGCTGGGCTCTTCCATCCTCTGTTACACTTCCCTGGATTACCAGCACGTGGAGGGACCCTGTTTTGAAAGCTGGTTTTTACTTGTGTCCCTCAGGTAAATGGCAGCTCTAAAGAATGGTTCAGGATCCCAACTTTTCTCTTCCTGAACGAGGGTGTAACACTGGGCTTGTTTTTTTCCATGGTCCCAGGCTTGTGCTGTGTCATCCCCTGACACTGGGAGCTAAGCAGGACTTCCCAAGAGCAGGAGAGAAAGGAGGGAGTGGATGGATGTGGAATCATTTAGGTTGGAAAAGACCCTTAGGAGATCAAGTCCAATCCCTAACCTAACTCTGTGCTGCAGAAAAGGCAAAAGAAACAGTTAAACAGATCTATTTTTCAACTTTGCAGGCTCCAATCCTGGTTCTTTAAAGCTTGTTTCAGTGTCTTTTTAGTCCTTGAAGCCCAGGCTGCTTTTATGATGTCACTGGTAGGTGATGCATGAGAAGTGAGATGTGGATCTGAGTCTCAGGCCGTCAGGGCTTGGAGAACAATTCATTCCTTAAGGACTTGGCCACGGCTCTTTGCCTCCCTCAGTGCCCTTCAGGTGCCAGATAAAGGCAACCACCTCCTCTCTGATCCTGGGCGAGCTCAAAGTGGCTGGTTTAGGCTTGCCCAAATTCTTGAGCAGCAGAGCAAAGGCAGTGGCAGCACCAGGAGGAGCTTTCCCTGCGGGGGGAACCTCCTGACCTGCTCTGCGCTCCCTCCGGATCCTCCGTCTCGCTCTGTATTCCAGAGGGATCGGAGGGATGACCGCTGCCAGCATGGTGCTTGCCTCTATTAACGGCAGGAAACTGCTGTAGTGCAGGGACAGGGCTCTGCAGTTTGTTCCAGGTGAGGAAACACATATGGAAAAAGCTGCCTGTCCCTTTTATCACCCCATGGCCACGCGTTAGAAATAACGGCTGCAGCTCCTGCCCGGGATTGTTGCAAGTGGCAGGGAATCTGCAACAGGAATTCTGCCCCTGTGCCCCGCTCAGGTGAGACCCCACCTGCAGAGCTGCCTCCAGACCCCGGGGGCCCAGCACAGGCAGGACCTGGAGCTGCTGGAG
>VXBT01000869.1:9593-25972 GCA_013400235.1 Oriolus oriolus | reverse complement strand
GAAGGCTCCAGGGAGAGCTCAGAGCCCCTTGCAGGGCCTAAAGGGGCTCCAGGAGAGCTGGAGAGGGACTGGGGACAAGGGGTGGAGGGACAGGACACAGGGAATGGCTTCCCACTGCCAGAGGGCAGGGATGGATGGGATATTGGGAAGGAATTGTTCCCTGGGAGGGTGGGGAGGCCCTGGCACAGGGTGCCCAGAGCAGCTGTGGCTGCCCCTGGATCCCTGGCAGTGCCCAAGGCCAGGCTGGACAAGTCTGGGAGCAGCCTGGGACAGTGGGAGGTGTCCCTGCCATGGCAGGGGTGGCACTGGATGAGCTTTAAAGTCGCTTCCCACCCAATCCATTCCATGATCTGTTAAATGCTTTGCTCCAGATATCCAGACCATGCCTTTGAGAGCCCTGAACCTGCTCACTCTTTGCTTTTTCCATACTGTTCCTCACTCCTGCTGCTCTCTGACTTCTCCACCAGTTTTTTCCTTGCTCCACGGCAGAGCTGTGCCGAGGGAAGGGAAGGAAGTGGCTGGAGCACCCCTGAAGAATTGGCTCAGGCCTTAATGGCTGCAGCAACTGGAATTCCTGCTCAACTGTTACTGCTGCTGTTGGGAGTTTTTAAAAACAAAACCCAACAAAGCTTGTGCTGAAAAAAACCAAGCTAAGGTTGTTTGAAGGCCAGCAGGCTGGCTCGGATGCTCCTGGCTCCCCTGCGCTGCAGGGACGGGAGAACCTCACGTGGGAAGGGCTTTGGGAACACCTGTGTGCCTTACAGGGAAGGGACTTGAATGTCAATGGGATGCAAGTATTTAAATCAGTTAAGTGCTTTGGCAGACCTGTCCCCTTTCCTTCGAGACTGGAATTTAGGTACTGAGCTGTCCCTTCCAGCGCCTGCTCCAGAATTAATGTGCCTTTGTTCCGTGCTGGCAGCAAAGGGGAGGTAAGGAGTTGGGTTTCCTTGTCCTGTGGGTCTTAACTCACCTGGACAGCTCCAGCCAGGCCAAGTGCAGTTCGAGGCAGCACCTTGTTTATGCTTGTACGAGGTGTTTGTGTTCCAGCTCCGCCGCTCGATGAAATGTTGTCCCTCTCAGGTTTGTCCGAGCTGGGAAGGAGCCCTGGCTGTTTGTGAATTCCAGGCTGGTGGTGAGGGAACAGGCAGGTTATTGTGCAGAGTAAATCTGTCACCCCCCGTGCTTGCAGGTCTTGCTGAAGTGGAGCTAACTGAAAACAGTGCCTGGAGTATCCCAAATAGGAGAGATGAGGGAAACAAAGAACCAGCCGAAGCTCAAGCTCTCGTTTGTTGGAGCAGGTAGCCAGCAGTGCCATTCCAGGTTTGGGCAGGCTGTTTTCCTTACAGGAATCCCTTCGAGCAAGAAGGAGCATCCAGGAGGGAGGTGGGGGATCTTTTGGATTTCTCATATCCCAGAGCAGGGCTAAGCAGGCTGGCAGCAGTTGTGACTCAGCCCCATCTGATGCCGCTGTGCCACCCTTGACGTGTGCCCTGTTTGCCACCTCATCCAGCGTGCTGCAGGAGCAGAGCCATGACTGCATCAGGCTTTTCCTCTCCTCCTAATGAGCCCATTTGTTAGAGGTGTGACAGAATTTTTGACTGAGAGGAACAAGGGTCATTTTTTAGGAGAAGATGAAATCTGAGGGCCTGGCAGTGTGTGTCGCTGGGGGATAGCAAAGCATTTTGCAGGAGGAAGAAAGTCCCAAATCCTTGCTCAGGTGTTCCAGGAGTGATTTGCTGTGTTATCTCAGTATTTCCAGCTGGATCTAGAAATGGTTTCTAAACCTTTGGAACTGTAAATTACTGAGGAGATAAAAATGTGTCGGTGCATCTCCATGGACCTTGCTGGAATGGCATCCTTGGGGTCACATTGGTCTGTGCTCAGGCTTTGGGGAGCTGTGGAGAGCAGGACTCTGCTGTCACACGGGGTCTTACATTGTCCCTGTTCACAGCTTGAACTTTATAAACCTGATTGGATGTTAAATAGCTGACGGATGACTCCCAAGAGGAAGCTTCTGTCCAACTTAAAAGTGACACAGCAGTGATAAACCCTCGATTTTACCAAGTTTTGTCAACAGATTTTGAAGGCAGGTGGTGTTTTGTCTCCTCTTTAGTGCTGCAAAGAGTCCTGGAGGAGCAATGGCATTGAATTGAGGGGCAAATTGGGAATGGAGCAAGGGGACCTCCAGGCTGATCTGGTGCTTGGGACTGTGGGCTCGAGTGCTGCTGTGATTTTACGTCGGCGTTGCACAACATTTGCTGTAGTGACACTTGTGTGGCCCAGAGTGATTAATTTGTGCTCTCTCTTCAGCAGTCCATGAACTCGAGTACCACAGCACTGCCCACTGACCTGCCAAGCTTCAACCTCATCAGCGAGAGCCTCTCCTTCGACTTCAAGGATACGGACATGAAGAGGCTGTCCATGGAAATCGAGAAGGAGAAGTACGTGGCACGCATCCAGGCCAGGCTGGGCTGGGATTTGTGCTGGCCATGAGCCAGGTGTGGGCAACAAGACCAAGGGCACCTGGGCTGTGCCAGCCCTGGGGTGGCAGCAGGAGCAGGGCAGGGCCCGTCCCCTGTGCTGGCACTGCTGGGGCACCTCCAGTGCTGGGGCAGCTCTGGGACCCTCCTGACAAGAGAGACCTGGAGGGGCTGGAGCGTGTCCAGGGCAGGGAACGGAGCTGGGAAGGGGCTGGAGCCCCAGGAGGGGCTGAGGGAGCTGGGAAAGGGGCTCAGCCTGGAGCAAAGGAGGCTCAGGGGGGACCTTGTGGCTCTGCACAACTCCCTGACAGGAGAGGGCAGCCGGGGGGATCGGGCTCTGCTCCCAGGGAACAGGGACAGGAGGAGAGGGAACGGCCTCAGGCTGGGCCAGGGGAGGGGCAGGTTGGAATTTGGGAACATTTCTGCATGGAAAGGGTGGCCAGGCCCTGGCACAGCTGCCCGGGGCAGGGGTGGATCCCCATCCCTGGGGGGATGTAAAGGCCATGTGGATGTGGCACTTGGGGACGTGGGGCAGCGGTGGCCTTGGCAGTGCTGGGCAATGGTTGGACTTGATGCTCTCAGGGGGCTTTTCCAACCTGAACAATTCTGTGCTTGTCCTGGCTGAGCATTTCCCTGGTGAGGACCTGGTGTCACAGACCTGGCCCTGCCACCTGCTCACAGGTGAGCTCAGGGCCCTGCTCCAGGCAGTTCCTCTCCGTGTGGGAATCCCGGCTCCTGCTCAGGCTGGAATTGCCCACGGTGATGGAAAGAGCCAGCAGCAGGCTGAGTGCTGGAGCCCTGAGCTTGAGGGTTTGCAGCGTGCCCAGGGAATGGGATGATAGCTGGGGTGTGTTAAGGTCCTGCACTAGGGCTTTAACCCCTTTTCCTTGGCATTTGTGTCACGTTCCTGTATAAAAACCGTTCGCCGGCGAGTGTGGATGCGATTATGAGCTTTGATCTTGTGTTTTCCTGAGGGTGTAAGTGTAGCCTTCGAAATTGCCAATTGAGAAGAAATCAAAGCAGGTCAGATTTTAATGTCTGCAGTAATGATGTGCTTTGTTCATCGATTGGGTCGTAGATCAAAGCCACAATGGCTCTGTCATCCCGCTCCGGCCAAAACTTCCCGAGGCTGGAATGACACACCCCTGGATTCCAGAGGGTGCTTTAGTTTGCCTCTGCTCAGTGCCCTCTCCCGTGTATGAAATCACAGACCTAGAGACAGGAGATTAAGAACTTTTCGAAACTTTTCCCAAAGCCAGAAGGAAAAAGATAGAAGCTGAAAATAACAGGATAATTCCTGGTTCTGTACCCAGGTTGCTAACTAGGTCATGCTGCTCTCCTGAGCAGGGAGAGCTGCCTCTGCCAAATGCTGAGAGCAATAGGATGCTTTTCTTGTCTTCTCTGGGGCTGTTCTCTTTCCTCGGGTGCTGGGACAAACCTCTCTACAAATTTTGGCACTGGAAAGGGTTCCTATTACCCTGCTGGCCCTCTGACCTGGCTCGGGGGGTTAATCACAGGTACAAAACTCATGGTGTGATTTTTCCAGTTGATTTTTCATTGTGGAAGGCAGTTCGGGACAAATCGTGGGAATGGCTGGTGTTGAGGGTTGTTTTTTTTTCCCTTTCTTTCTTTCTTTTCTTTTTGGGAGACTTTCTCTGTGCCAGGGATGCTGTGTGTCTACAAGATACCTGATATTTTGGGGACAGCGCTTGCTCCCACACAGTTTAAGAGCTAAACCCCTCTAAAACACCACAAGTCAGCGCATCAGGGTCCTTCCTCATGGGAAGGGTCGTGGATTTGGGTTGTGGAGCAGGTTTGGGAAAGGGTGCAGGGGTGCAGAGCTCTCCTGAGTAGCTGCTTCAACCCGTGTGTGGTGTAAACATGTGTCAGCTTCTCTTGCAAACTGGGAGACTTAAAATACCACTCAGCTCGGGCTTAATTTTGTATAATAATGTAACTTACACTTTTATTGCTGGCTTGGCTGTCTGGGTCCTCTTTAATAAGGAACAAATAATTGCTCTGAGTAGCTCACTGTGTGCTATAAACTGACATTATCAGTTCCACGCGCTAAAAATAATGAGGAAAAGCTGTTCCCATTATAATTCTGTTATCAGGTGTCACATCACCACGTGCAGCTGGTCAGTGCTAACCCGGGGCTGGTTTGTGTGTGTGTGTGTGTTAGGGTGGAGTACATGGAGAAGAGCAAGCACCTGCAGGAGCAGCTCAACGAGCTGAAGACAGAAATCGAGGCACTGAAGCTCAAGGAGAGAGAGACAGCTCTGGACATTTTGCACAACGAGAACTCCAGCCGGGGCAACAGCAAGCACAACACTATTAAAAAGGTATCAGAGGGCCCCAGTTTGTATCTCCCCTGGTGAAACCCTTTAAAAAGAACCCTAAAATCACCCTGCTTTTGGTAATCATGTTGTTAGGTCTAGGCTTTCTTTCTTCTCTTTGATCAGAGAATTCCAGCTTGTGGTGGTCCTGGAGACCCAGCCTGGTCTCTCCAGTGCTGTGGGGAGGGATGTGAAGATCTCCAGGGCTGAAGGTCTTGCTGAACCTTCAGAGCTGTGCAGGGATGTTGTTGGAAGGGATCTGCATCCCTAGAGAGCAGGAGCAGCCTTCCCTGCCTATTGCAGCCGTTCCCTACGAGCGCTGAGCCGGTCTGGTGAATAATGAGGGCAGAAATACTCCTGACTTAGGAGCTCTCAGTGGAAAAAGCCAAAAGCTCTTCTTGTCTTTTAATCTCTCTAGAGAAACCTGTAGTGCAGCTTCAGTCACTAACAGCAAAGCCTTTGCTGGCAGGGGGTGTGAGACCTCTGCTCCCTGGAGCCACCTGCCTCCAGAAATGGGGCTGACATGAGGAACTTCAGCCAAAAATTCAGGCTGCCTGTGTCTGCTCACCCTGGGGTCACCTGAAAGCTCACAACAAAACCCCTTGATTTCTACATCCCATCTTTTTCCTTTGGCTCAGTGCTGGGCTCTGTAACGAGGGGTTGTGGGGGCACATCCACGATGGATTTGGTGGGATGTGGTGTCAGCCCCACTCACCTGCAAAGGCTTTTTTCCCTGCAAAGGCTTTTTCCTGGCTGGGTTTCCGCTGGCAGCTGTCCTCGGGAAGGGTTCGCAAATCCGTACGGCACGGGATGCGGGCTGTGGTGACAACTCCAGGCTTGAAAACCAAATCCTGCTCTCTTTACTACTCCCAGCCAAGAGTTATGTCTGGAAGGATTTGGAAATATCAGTTCTCGCCGACTTTCATGGCTGGGAGTTTGTGATCACTGAATTGGGGCAGGAAAATGAATCTAGCGGGGCTCACTCGCCGGTTTCCCCGTGCTGGCCTGGAGCTGTTCAGTTTCCTGTCACGCTAGAGCAGAGAAAATAAAAATCTTCACAGCCCCTTTTGTCATTGTAGAATCTGGAGGCGTTTCTGCTCCCAGTAGGTTTTGGTAGGATTTGTCTCTGTGTTCCAAGTCCTTGGTTTAAACAGAAACTGCTAAATTTTCGCTTCTGACAGAGAGGAGTTCATAGAGGGCTGATGGTCCCATTTGTCTCCCTTAAGGAGGGTGCCTGGGCCATCATTTCCATGTCTGTCAGAGCTTGTCACGGTGCCGTCACTTTGCTTTCCTTGGAAGCTGGAGCCTTGTCCCATCCCCTCCCTTCCGGAGGGAGCTGAGGCTGCCCGGCTGCCGCATCTCAGCAAGGAGCAAAGGTTCCCAAATAACAGACTATTAATGGGGACATCAGAGGGAAATTGCAGCCTGCTCTGCTCAGGGAGGTCAGCAGGGCTTTTGTCTTTGCCGTGGTGAAGGCGAGCGAAACACGGGGCACTGGGAATGGGATTATCAGTGCAGCAGTACTTCCATGGCACCAAACCCTCTGCCTCACCTGGAAGCTGCCGACTGCTCCAGGCAAGCCCTAAGATCCCACAAATCACCTGCCCTTGTATCACACACGGGGGTTGTTATTATTATTTGTTGTTCGTTTTATTTTGCTGGTTTAGCCTCAAGCCCAGGGCAGAAGACCTATCTGCATTTGAGAATTCCAAGTAGGTTATTCCAAGGTACTCTGCGTGGGGCTGCTGGGATCTGGCTGTGGCACTAACCCGTGCATGAGCTTGCCTGCGCTCCGGCGGGACCGGCTGCCCGCGGTCACCCGTCCAGCCCGGCTCTCCCTCCCTCGGGAGCACTCCCAGCCTCTCTGCGTTCCTTCCTACACCTGATCCTCCGTGCTGGGAAGCGTCTTTTCTTGGCAGAAGTTGAGTTGGCAGCCTCAGAGGGGGAGTGCAGGTAGAGGCACTTAAATAATTCAGCACGCCTGTTTTTTTGCACCGGTGGTTGGGAATCTATCGGAGGTGCAGGGCAGCCTTTGAAGATTCCTTTAATGAAGTAAACCGGCACCTTCCCCCCCTTGTTTGCTGTGGAAAGAAATTCAGGATGGAGAAAAAAATACCCCAAACAAACAGCCAAACCCCATCGACTGCTGCCAACACTGTCAAAACAGGCTAAAAATGCTGAGCTCCGTCTCGGAGCGGAGCGGCACGAGGGTGCTCTGCCTGTTTGAGGAGCGTCCCAGGAAGGTAAAGCAGAGGATTGAGGACAGCTGGTGTCTGCAGGTGGCTCCTGGGCCAGGGAAGGGCTCCTGGGCCAGGGAAGGGCACCTGCACACCTGGGGACAGGAATCGTCCTTCCCCCTGCACTGCCTCTGCCTGTCCCTCACCTCCTCCCGCTCGGGGGGTCCTGCTCCGTTAATGCCACGTCTCTTCTTCCCAGAGCCTGCTTTCCTCCAAGGATTTGCCCTTGATCCTCAGGCTATGTGTGTGCTGAGCATCCCCTCCCTCCTTCGGGAGGATGAGTTTGGGGAAGCTTTCCTGCTCTTCCCTGGGGCGAGGTTCTTGCACAGCCGCGGGGTTTCAGGGGCTCGGAGTCGGTGGCGCTCAGGGAAGTGCTGGGACAGCAGCACTCACAGGTGGCAGAGCTGGTGGGAAGTGCTTTGGGAAAAGACAGAGCAATTCCCCAGCACCTCTGGAGCTCAGGAGCAGAGGCAGGAGGATGTTTTAGCCAGGAGCAGTCAGCACAAGTCTGTGCTGTCCTTCACTGCACCAGCCACTCCAGGAGCTGTAAATCCCCGGAGTTCGGGGTTGTGCCGGCTCTGGGGAGCTGCAGGTGTTCCCTGGAATAAGCTGCTCTCACTGTTAAGCACTTCCATGGGGAAGAGGCTGAAAGGGGCGACCCTGCAGGTCAGGGCCACCTTGGGGGAGGTGTTGGATATCTCCAGACACACTGGCCATGGATGAAACCCATTATCCCATCCCACCTGGATTGAAGAGCTCCATGGCAGGTAAATTTGGGGTGAAATCCACTTGTGGCCGCAGCCCTGGCAGTTTGTGGGAAGACTCTTCCAGCAGCTGGGAGCGCTCCAGTGCCCGGGAGGAGCCCCGTAATTAAAGCAGCTGCACAGCGAGCGCTGCAGTGTGACCTCTGGGGTTTGGCGCCCGCCTTTGAAGGCGCCTGCTAAGTTTTTCATGTTTAATTACGTGGTTAACATGCTAATCCCTTTTTATGAGCTCTGTGGGCACAGCACAGACACCTCATCTGGAAGCTGCTCTCCCTTCTCCATAGCTCCCCGCCGTGGGCTGGTGCTGTGGCTCCAGCTGGCTCCAATTCAGGAGAGTTTGTCACTTAGGCTGTGGTAGAGGGTGAAAAACCCACTTCTTCCTCATCTCCTCCGCCGCAGGAAAGCTCCCAGGACAGGCTGCTAAAACACAATCAGGTCTTTGATTCCAGTTGCTTTCTTCTTGCACAGTCATGCTTATTTACTGGGATTTAAGGCCTTTGAAGTATCCAGGCAAGGAGCAAATCTCCACGCCTGTTCCCAGACAAGCAGCTTTGTCGTTGAGCCTCTGGTCCTTCCACAGGCAGCCTTGGCCTCTCCTGCCAGGCTCTCACGTGGCTGAGAGCAGCTTCTCCAGGGCTTGAGCTCAATCCCCAGGGATCACTTGTGGGGCCCATGGGGATCGTGCAGATCCTGCTGGCTCCTCTCCTGGCTCTGATCCTGGATGTGGATCCAGTGTTGCCCTTGGCTTGGATAGTGATCATTGTGGAGATGGTTTGAGATGCTCTCCAAGCTGGGGGTGTTCAGCCTGGAGAAGAGAAGGCTCCAGGGAGAGCTCAGAAGCCCCTTCCAGGGCCTAAAGGGGCTCCAGGAGAGCTGGAGAGGGACTTGGGACAGGGGATGGAGGGACAGGACACAGGGAATGGCTTCCCAGTGCCAGAGGGCAGGGATGGATGGGATATTGGGAAGGAATTGTTCCCTGGGAGGGTGGGCAGGCCCTGGCACAGGGTGCCCAGAGAAGCTGTGGCTGCCCCTGGATCCCTGGCAGTGTCCAAGGCCAGGCTGGATGGGGCTTGGAGCAGCCTGGGACAGTGGAAGGTGTCCCTGCCCACGGCAGGGGTGGCACTGGATGGGCTTCAAGGTCCCCTTTGGCTTTAGGCACTGAACAGTTCCCAGCTGGACGCACAGAGGGGTGAGTGAGGCCGAGCCAAGGCGGCTCCTGCAGCCTTGTGTGCCCTCCTGCCACCTTTGGGGCAGGCTGTGGTCTGTCCTTGTAAGGACACTGGTGGCTGGTGGTGGCACTGCTGCCTGAGTGTTCCCTCATGCAGACAGAATGTGCCACCCCCGAGTGTCACGAGGCTCCTTCATCATCTGGACAGGTGGAAGGACCTGGAGAGGCTGGTGCTGGGACAGACACCTTCCCTGTTTTCCACCTGCACCGGCAGTGGGGATCACTGAAACGTGTCCCTCAAGGACTTCACAATTCCTGTGGGGTCCCTCCCACCTCCTGGGGACTCCCTTGCTCACCTCCCCCCACTCTGGAACTGCAGATTCCCTGGAATAGGTCTGTTTTGCTCCAGTGGTTTGGTGGGAGAAGGAGGATGTGCCCCTGGCAGAGAGAAGGGACCAGCACAAGGAATGCTCTGGGAAGGGCAAAAGGAGGGAGCCTGGGTGGGACAGCGCAGGCTGAGCTGCCATCCTTCCCTGGGGATCCCGGGACCGGGATGAGGTGCTCTGGAGTCGCCTGCAGAGCTGTATAACCCAATCCCAGCTGGAAAGGGAAGGCAGAACGGACACGCCACCAGCGGGGGACTTCCCAGGAGCAGCAGCACCGGCGCTTCCCATTCCCTTGGGAGCTGTGAGATTGGAAAAGATGAGTGAGGCCGCCAGCTTCTCACTCAGCCTGGCACCTGGCTGGGATGCAGGTGGGAGCCAGGAGATACCCGGCGGGCAGAGCAGCTCTGGGAACACCTTTTCCGAGTGCAGCGGGAGATGGAGGCGCGTCCCATGTGGATGTTGCCCCCACGTGTGAGAGGCCGCGTCCCTTCCAGGTTCGTTTTCTTCCCGCTTCTCCTCAGAGCTGGGAAGTGAAACTCCCAGGCAGTTAAACTGGGACACGGCAGCCTCTTTCCCTTGTTTACAAGGAACAAGAGGAAAGTAGGAAACGTCAGGCCTATCAGCTATTTCTGTGGCAGCCTTTGAAAAGCGTTTCCTTCACATGGAGCGTCATCTTCTCCTTTCAAACGGGCTCATCAAAGCGTCGGGGGCTGGGGGACAGTTGTGCTCGGGAGAGAATAAACGGCAGCGTGGGAGTGAGAGAGGAGCGGGGAGGGAAAGGGGAAGAATCACAGGAAAATGGGGTTTGGGTTCAAAAGTAACACTGGGAATTGAAAGGTCCACCTGGCCGGGGGGACTGGGGAATGGGTAGGGGTGGAGAAAGGCACCAGGGCAGCGAGTGGGGAATAAAGAGGATTTAGTGTGTGGAGCACTGGGTGATGGTTAGCAAGGACTGTAGATCTTCCCAGCAGCGGGAAAACATCCTGCTATCGCACGGGCTCAGGATGGCACAGGTCCCCCTCTCCTCCAGCCCAGCCGGGCTGCAGGATAAACACGGAAACAGCAAGGAAATGAGACATTTAAACCCCTCCCTGCTGGGGCAGGCTTGAGGGCAGGTTGGTGTGAGTCGCATCCCCTTTCCCTCCCTGGTGCGTGGGGATGGCCCCGGCTCCGGGGGCTCGCAGGAGCCTCGGGGAGTTCCCCTGGGTTGGGTTTGCACGGCCCCGGCAGTGCCGTGCCTGCAGTTACTGGGTTACTTGCTCCAAACAGCCGGTGCCTGCCAGGCACTTATTGGGTTGCTGTGGTTTGTTTGTGTTTCCTAAATCAAATCAGTCCAGCAGCCCTGGGTAGCAGCAGGCTCGGAGGAGCCCCGGCGCAGGAATGCAGGGAGCGGGACTCTTCCCTCTCTTCCCTTCCTCAGATCTTGATTCATCTGAGCTCAGGCCGCTTAATTGCGCTGCCTCTCTCTCCCTCTAAATTTTCCTTGATGGCTCTGGTAGAGCATCGGGAGCCCACCCTCCCTCCTGCAGGAAGGAGATTATCATAATACTGCTTGTAAATCAATTTTTTTTTCCTTTTCTCCGCACTGACGAGGATGTAACTCCCTCTTAATCACCCTGCGCAGCGTTACACTATGGGGAGGGATATTTATTTCTCCTCGCCTGGCCGGGAAAAGAGGATGCGGAGACTGCGGAGAGTTTTTGGAAGTGTCGGAGGCTTTCACCCCAACAGATGATGGAGAGGCCAGCACAGGGTGGTGCTCTCCTCTTTGCTTTCACATCCCAGTGCAGAAAAGAAAGGGAAACCAGCTGAGGGAGTGGGATTTCCCTGCAGAGAGCTCCCCGCGCCCACCAGCTCCCACGGCGCTGGCTGGGATGAGTCAGGATGCCCCGGGAGCTCCCCTCAGCTCTTCCCATCTTCCCCCAGCGCATCCCTGGGGACTGGTGCGTATGGTGCTCTCAGTGGGAGCAAGGATAGCCCTGCCTGCGCTCCACGGTGAGGGAAACAACAATGAAAGAGGGAAAAAGGGAGGGGGGGAGTTTTCCCTCGTGGCACTGGCGGTGGAGAGTAAGGGCGCAGTCAGGAGCAGCCCTGATTTCCTCTCGGTCGGTTCCGGTGCCTGGCTGCAGTGGGATGGGAGGAGGTAACAGCCTGGAGCTGCTGGGCAGCCCCAATCCTGGTCCCGGTCCCCGATGGAAGGGACCTTAAAGCCCATCCAGTGCCACCCCTGCCGTGGGCAGGGACACCTCCCACTGTCCCAGGCTGCTCCAGGCCCTGTCCAGCCTGGCCTTGAACACTTCCAGGGGCAGCCCCAGCTTCTCTGGGCACCCTGTGCCAGGGCCTCCCCACCCTCCCAGGGAGGGACCCCTGTGGTCTTTGCCTTTCAGGTGGCAAAATCTGGCCACTGCTGGGAGCCAGTGATCCACAGGGCACGGCCCTCTTGGGAAGCCTGTGCTCACACCTCTCCATGGGATCCCATCTCCTCAGGACCCACCTTTGCTCCCACTCCCTGTGTGGCTGCTCTTCCCATGCCTCAGATTCCCTGGATAGGTAAAAAAAGCACCATTGAGCCTCTTCGGCAGCCTTTGGATGTTGAGGATGAAATCATCCAGCAGAGGAGCAGGGCTGCATCTCTCCTTTCTCCCTGTGCCTGCTCTGGATGCTCCGGAGCTCTGCCTCCACCCGCTTCCCAAATTTCCGGGCTGAGACAGGCACAGCTTTGGGCTCAGGCTGCCCTCGGGGTACCCCAGGACCTCAAAAACACGTTGGGGGTTGATGGAGAGCTCTACAGGCAGAGAGCCAGGCTTGAAACAGTCGGATTCCTTGATAAGCCTGAGGGAAACATCTTCCCAGTGCTCCGTCAGCGGCTGCAGCCGGCTCCGAGCGGAGCGGTGGGTTTGCCAGGGGGGTCCTGGGGGCATCTCCCTCACTGTGCTGTGAGGAATGAGCTGCTGTGGGCTGGGAAGGGTGAGAGGCTCTGGTTCCTCAGCCAGGCTGCAGATGGGATGAGTTTGGAGGCACAGCCTTGGGAAGGAGGTGGATGGCAGGTGGATCATGGAATAGTTTGTGTTGGAAGGGTCCTTGAAGCTCATCCCATCCCACCCCCTGCCATGGACAGGGACACCTCCCACTGTCCCAGGCTGCTCCAAGCCCCATCCAGCCTGGCCTTGGGCACTGCCAGGGATCTAGGGGCAGCCACAGCTGCTCTGGGCACCCTGTGCCAGGGCCTCCCCACCCTCCCAGGGAATAATTCCTTCCCAGTATCCCATCCATCCCTGCCCTCTGGCAGTGGGAAGCCATTCCCCCTTACCCTGTTGCTCCAGGCCTTGTCCCAAGTCCTTCTCCAGCTGTTTTGGACCCCTTTAGGCACTGGAGCACTTCCAGGGGTGTGCCTTCCTGTCAGCTGGCCCCAGCAGTGGGTCTGGCAGCAGCCTGGGGCTCTCTGCTCCTCGTTTTTTCCCTCTCCAGCCTTAGAGAGGAAAAACGCTACCTGTAGTGCACAGAATCCTTGTCCCACCTCACCCAGCTTCCATCCAGCTCTGGAGGGGATGCTGGAGCAGCCAGGGGGATGCTGAGGAGGAGGAGAGCCAGCCCTGGCCCGGGAGCTGCTGCCAGGAAAGATTATTAAGCCCCCGGCAGAAATTTCCTCTGCAATACAGATTTTTTTTCCAACTGGCATTAGAGCTGTGAAGGAATTACTGAGGAAAAGCCATGGGGGAGAAGCAGGGAGGGGGAAAACGCATGACGGCTCTGTGGAGGGGCTTAACTCGCTGTAAGGTGATCCCAGGATTCCTGTTTCAGCAAAACCGGCGTTCCCGGCGGAAGGCACCGTGCTTAATCCAGCTGAAGCCAAGCCCTGGCAATTAGCCGGCTGCTTTGGCGAGCTCCTGACGATCCAGCGGCTGGCGGGAAGGTGGCGCTTCTCCCGGCGCGCTCCGTTGGGCGGCTGCCTGTAAATCCCGGGATTTCTTCCCCGCCACTGAGGGTTTCTTTCATCTCCTCCGGCCCGTTAGCAAACGGGCTCACGGCTGCTCCGTGGGGTGTTGTTTTTGGGATGGCTGTGGAAAGCTTTCCAAGGGTTTCCGAGTCCTGCAGAGCCTGAGAGGACAGTCCTGGGGGTGAGGGCTCTCCGGCTCTGTCCTCCAGCGGGACAGACGGAGCGAGGCCGGGATGAGGTCCCGGGGTGGCTGCATGGATCACACGTGCTGGGATGGGGTTGGGCGTGAGCCCGGACAGAGGACGGGCCCCGTTTGGTGACAGAGGGGACACGTGTCCGGTGGTTGCCGGAGTTGTGGCTTCTCCCTCGGCTCATGGAGGTGTTTCTCCTCCAACTTCCCAAGACCCCCCTTGTATGTCCTCCTTGTCAGGGGCCCCAAGACTGGCTCCTTGGATCCACTCTCCCGCATATTCCACATCCTGGAAGCCTCAGCTTGACTGAGTGTCTGCCCCCGCTTTCCCTGGGCTGTGCTTGCTGTGGTGGGGGCTGCATGACCCCCAGCTTCCGTGACCCCCCAGCTTCCACGTTCCCTGGTGTTTTTGGAGGGATCTAGGCAGCAGCTCCCTCCTGGGGGTGACTCTGGGAGGTTGGGGTGCCCCCTGACCCCGCTCTGCTCTCTTCCAGCTCACCCTACAGAGCACCAAGTCCCGCGTGGCCTTCTTCGAGGAGCTCTAGGAGACGACTGCTCCTCACTGCTGCTGCTTCCCACGGCTCCCGCCCGGCCGGAGCCTGTCCCGGAGCCGGGGGCTCCCAGAGGGATCACCCTGGCCCCCGCCGGCTGCTCCAGCCTCCGCACACCCACGGACTCGGGGCCGGCTGCCCACGGACTGTGTGATGCTCTCCAGCTTAGCATCCATTCATCATCCTCCTCCTCCTCATACTTTGTTTTCCTGGGTTTTCCAGCTTTTTTCCTTATTTTTCTAGCATTGCTTCCAGGCTTGGCCCTCCAGGCTTTTCCCTGGAGCCAGGGTTGGGACTGTGGCCATGTCTGTGCCTTCCCACCCTGGCAGCCAGCGGAGGAGTGTGCCCGAGGGGCTCCCTGGCAGGGATGACATCCCTCTGGATTGCCTTCTCCTGCCGGCTCTGGAGCTTTGTGTGCCAGCCCGGAGCCCCTTGTGCCAGCCTGGAATTCCGTGTGCCAGCCCTGGAGCCCTACTCCCCTCCTGGAGCCCCTTGTGCCAGCCTGGAATTCCGTGTGCTGGCCCTGGAGCCCCTTGTGCCAGCCTGGAATTCCATGTGCCAGCCCTGGAGCCCCGCTCCGCTGCCGGAGCCCCTTGTGCCAGCCTGGAATTCTGTGTGCCGGCCCTGGAGCCCCACTCCGCTGCCGGAGCCCCGCGCGTGCGGCGGTGCCGGGAGCTCCATTAGGATCCCGAGCATGTTCCAGTGGAGTGCTGTAAATCAGGAACGTCGCGCCGGCTCTCCCAGCGCCCGCTGGGGTGGGAGAGGAGCAGGGAGCGGGATAATGGGGACCTGGGGCCGCGGGGATCCTTGGCTGCTTCCCTGGGGAGAGGAGGGGAGAGGAAGGGCTCCTCCTCCTCCTCCTCCTGCCTGCTGGGCACAGGGAGCGGGAGAACAGCTAGTGCCAACCAAATGAAACCTTATTGTTCCTGCAAACTGTGACAAACCCGGGCAGCTTCAGGCTCGGGGTCCGGGGGCTCCGGGCTGGGATTTCCCCGGATCCCAGGGCATCCCTGCCCCTCGGAGCTCCCGGGAATGCCTGTCTCCCGGCCTGAGCCCGGGGCTGCCTGCTGCCGCCTGTCCCATCGCGGGTGCCTTTGCTCTGACCCCCCTGCGGGGGGAACAGGGATGCCCTGACCTTCCCTTCCTGTCTCCGTCCCAAATCCTGTCCCCCGCTCGGGTGGAATGCTCTTCCAGCTGCGATTTACCCTCCAGCAGAGCCGGTGCTGCCCCAGGGATCCCGCACATCCCCTCAGGACCCCCGGTTCCTCCTTCCCACAACCTCTCCGGACCCACAGTCCCACCGGAGGCTCAGCCCAGGGCTTGGCGTGGAGTAAATCCCATCTCAACCCTTTTTATTTAAACCCTGGGATCGATTCCCCGCACGTGGCTGCAGTTCGGACGGCTGTGGCCTGGCACAGCCGCTTTCCCATTCCCTGGACTGTTGTACTCCGAAGGAATAACTGTTTTCTCCCATTTTAATAAAAATTCACAGCGCTAGGAGGGGAGCTGAGGCTTCTTTGCGTTTTTTTCTTCGGGAAAAACTGCTCGGAGCCCGGCTGCCGCAGTTAACGGTGCCGGGATTAATGGAAGCACGGCTGCAGTGCCGGGATCCCTCTGGCAGCTCCCGTGGGATCGGGATGGCTCCAGGGTCCCGCTGTCCCCGGTCCCTCGGGGCTCTTGTCATCCCTCCTTGAGGGAAGAGGGGTTTGGGGTGCCCAGACGGGCTGAGCCCGGTGTTTGCCGTCCCTGATGCTTCCCGATCCCGTCCTGCCTGCAATAAATAAAGGCTGTGCTGCATTGACCTCAATTTTATAATTAATCACGGATGAAACCGGCCCGGCCCGGCAAGCCCCGACCCCCGGCGCTGTTCCTGGCCCCCAGGCCCCGCCGGGATCGGCGATGGATGTGCTTTTCATCCGCGCTCCGGCAGCAAAGTCCCGGGAGATTCGCCGGAGCTCCTGACCAGAGCTCGTCCCCAGCGCCGCGGGTGGGTTGAGGGATTTTTTCCGGTTGTTGTTTTAAGCAGAGCTCAGGGGGGAGGGACGGGGTTTCTTTTGGAGAGGGATGCCGGTGGGATACCCACGGGAATTTTGGGGAGGCTGAAGGCAGCCGGTGAGGGATTTGGAGGGTGACCTGGTTTCTCACGTGGCCTGTGGTGACAGGAATTCAACTGGTGTGTCACCTGCACTGCCTGCAGCCCGAAATTTATCCAGAAGAGCTTTTTCCAGCACAGGCCAGGGCGGGGGGATACACTGGGAATGCACAGGGGATGGATGTGCTGGGGTGGAGCTGCAGGGATGAGATGTGCAGGGATGGATGTGCAGGGATGG
>VXBT01000868.1:0-29397 GCA_013400235.1 Oriolus oriolus | reverse complement strand
TCCAGTGAAGTTTGTCATGTTTTGAAGGGAGAAAGTGGAATCTCAGAGCTTAAATTCACACACAGATGATGTTTTGTTCAAGAAAATTCCCTCACAGAAGTGAGACACAGAATATCCTTATAAAGTGAACAGTACCACACTTTCACTACTTTTGGTCTTGGATATTAGAGGCAACAGCGCTGTAAAAGCTGAATCCATCCAGAATTCAGATGTATGCATCCTTACCAATTCCTTCCTAGATTATTTGACAAGTAGTCAATGTGCTTTAAAGCTTTATTTATTATGTTCATGGACCTGGTGGATGGGAGCCAGAAATACACCAAGTCATTTTCTGTCACTCTGTGTCCGTGAGTATCCCTGGCCATTCCACTCCTCCTGCATCACTCTTGGAGAATTCTTCTCCACTTTATTCACTCTGGGTGCTGAGATCTTGAAATTCCCACTTAAAAATAACTCTTCTAACTAAACTTTAGTATCAGCCTTTCTTCTAGTTTCTAATATTTTTTTTTCCTTTAGAGCAGCTCCAGACCAAACCAAACCCCAAATACTCTGTAGGTTTAACAATTAAAAGGAACAGGAACTTGACCTGTTGATGCGCTTATGTGGAAAATCAATTTCTTAGATCCAATTATTGCTAACGTGTTTTTAACAGTGGGGATTCACCTTCCTATACCTCTGTTTTCTTTCTTAATGTTGTTTTTTACATCAGCTTTTTTTTCCAGGGATCATCTGCTATTCATATCTGTATTATTTATAACACAGGTATGTCCTAATCTCACTTTAACCGTTCTAAGTGTATATTTTGAATTAATTTAGTTAATTAGGTTAATTTGTATAATGTACGCTATGCAGATAGACTCCATAATGTCCCTTGAGAGGATAAACTACCTTGTTTCTGTAAAACAACTGTCTTTGTTAAAGGCAGTATAACAGAACACATCCCCAAATTTAAGGTTAATTTATTTATTAACCAAAAAAAAAGGCAATTAGTTACGTATGAGTGTCTTCAATCAAAATGAGAAAATAGATTAAATTACTTGGTTTTGTCTTTGCTTTAACTGAGGACTGATTTTTTATTGAAACAACCCTATTTATTCAGAATTCCACTTTAAAACCTCCTATGCAATCTGCCCAAATAAATCCATTTCTTTGTTAATCTGATGTTTAATGGAGACTTTAAACCTTAAAATTGCCATATCTTACTGATATGACATTGCTGTGATCAGCATGTGGCTGGAAATGTTCCAGTCACCATCCCTGAAAGAGTTCAAAAAATATGTGGTTGTGGCACTCGAGGACGTGGTTTACTGGTGAACATGGTGGTGGTGCTGGCTCGATGGTTGAAGATGATCTTAAACGTCTTTTCCAAGCTTAATGATTCTGTGATTCTAAGTCAAGGAAAACCAAAGCAAAATTATTCAGTCCTCTCAGCTGAAGACTTTTCTGATCCATTAGGGATGTGAGGAGTTTTATGGTTTTCTTTTTTTTTTTCCAAGAACGATTGAAACAATCAAAAATCTGAGTATTGCAGGAAAAAAAGTCTAAAGTCTAAAGTCTAAGGTCATGATGTTGCTCTGGAACTTGGACTGCTGTCCTGCTCATAAGTGACAAATGTTCTGTTACTGAGAAATAGCCCTGAAACTATTTTACCTTATGAGGAAAGTACTGGTGTTGATGCCTAAAGATTTTTATCTTTTTCAAATATTTGTAGCTTTACAGATTCTTCATGTACAGTTGTATAGTTTCTAGTACTTTTCTTGCCTTTCTCACATTCTAGAACAATAACCTATCTCTTTCTAACACATGATGTCACACTCTTGAACTTCTGTTCAGTCTTACTTTCAAGAAAATAATTTCTAACAAGGACACTCTGTTTTGCACCAGAACTTGGGAGACATAACAAGAAATAGGGCAAAGAAGCCCATGGAGCAGTTCCAAGGGGCAGACCCAACGCTGGGTTGCTGGGGCAACTGGTCTTTAATTGGATGTCCTACTAGATATCCTAATTAACCTTATAAAAATTATAGGAATCCTGTGCCATGCCTGAGCATAGCTGTATTTGTGCACCTGGAAGCTTTCATTAAAGAACTGCTTTTTATCTTACCACTTGAACATTGTTTGGAAAAGCTTTTCGTCTGATTCCAGGCAGCAGTGTCTTCCAGACTCCCTGGATCCATACTCAACCTCTTGTACCTCCTCAGAAAGGTAATTAAAATAAAAGCTAGCTGCCTCTAACTAGTATTTATGGTTTATCTCAGTTAAAAGAAAAATAAAATTATTAAGTTTTACTTAAAAAAAAACTACATTGGGTTTTATGGAACATCTATCTGCTGATGATACAGCAAATTTTGCTTTCCAGTTGTGGCCATGGCTCAGTCTACATGGTGATAGAGCAGCCACCAACCCATAGAGGACGGAGTGGTACCCACAGAGCCATCCCTCATGCACGAGCTAGAAATCAGGGCAGAAATTTAGAAATATTAACTTGGCACAAAGCAAGACATAGAGCTGTGGGCTGAAGAATGAGCAAGTTACAGAAAAAGCCAGAAACTAGAATTTTTAATGCCAGTTGAAAACTTCCATTATCAGGTCTTGAACCCGACTCAACCAAAGCTGGCTTGGCATGACATTTCAATTAAAAGTTGAGAAGACTTGTCACTGATAGAGATGAATAGTTTCTAATTAAATATCTCTTGAAAGATCCCATGAAACAAACTAGGGCAAAGTTCTTCTAACAGGCTAAATACAGAATAATGAGAACAAAATACGGCTTAGTGCAGTCTAATTATTCAGTAGCTAATTTCCACAAGTACCTTTTTTTCTTTCTCTTTTTAAGAATTCAGTTGCATCATAAGGAACACTGCACTGAAAACACCAAGTCACCCTTCACTGTTGAAGACATGCTATCAAAACTAAAGGGAGTAGCGCCCTTCAGCTGTAACAGTAGGATTTAAGTGTACTTCTGTACATAATTCCATTCCACTTTGCCAGAGAAATCCGAGACTGTACTGCCAGAATAACCAGCATTTCCACACATCTCTGAAAAAGGAAGGTATTTCCCTACAAAGTACTTGTATGGTTAGATCGTCCTTAACAGAGTTCATGTTGAGGCTTCAACTTCATTAATGATTTAATCTGACAGATTAAAAAATAAATGTGCAAATCAATATTTATGAAGAAGACACATACCAAGTTCATGTCATGGATTTTTATTTATCTTTATGTTTTATTCATCTCTATTTATTTATAACACATGGTTACAATAAAATATCTTTCTACTCACGCATAAAAAAAGGAAGGAAAAAAACCACTGAACACTGACATATCTAATACTATCTCAAATCTCAGAATTCCTATGTCAAGCAGGAACACAAAAGAGCCTAAAACTTCTACTAGTGGCAGCTTCTTCTCTATAAAATTTGCTTTGCCAGCCACTTAATCTTCCCATAATTAGGCAGTCCATTGGTAACATGTGGCTAAACTAGAAATTGATGTTGTAGTCAATAGTTTGTATCAAATTATAGCTGCAGTAAAGCAATCAACTCTTAAAAAGGCAACTTTATTTTCTAGTGTTTATTTTCTAGTAACTACAGCACAAAGTTACTGAATCCCTCATTATAGAAAACTCCCTAATTCTGTTCCTTCCTTACCTGCAACAGATAAAAGAGTAATAGTGGATTTGTGATAACTTTTGAGCCAAATGATATCAAAAAGACATTTTATCTCTGTGTCACTAAGGCTCGAAATCATAAGGTGTTGAGTGAGCCAACAGAGAACTCCACGGACCCTAGGAATTCATGCTGGGAGAAACGTGTCAGAAATTTTTCAGACAGAAAGGTCATCTCCTTGAGGGACAGGCAGTGGTTGGTAGCACTTTTGAGTGTCAAAGCTTTGAAAATACACCTTTAACTCCACTCCCCACTCAGTTACCAGCATCCTGCAGCCAATATTTGAGTGTGAAGGGCATGTTTACTCAGTAACACACGGCTGGGTTATGAATTCCAAAGATACAGGAAAATGTTTGACTGAATTGGTCTCTGTATCGAAGCTGTTCATCAACAGACTACATAAAATGACTTAACAGCTGGTGTTTATGATAGATAATAAAATCTGAAGGAAAACAGTGATGAAGAGCTTGTAATATGCTGAATTATGTGCTGGAAGTGCAGATAGCTTGGATATCTGCAAATGCAACAATGGAACAATAAATCAGTATTTCCTGACCTTTGACAGATAAAATGATTTTTTTACAGATAAAATTAATTTTTTAACTCGTGAATTGAGTTATTACACTGGCCACCTGCTTCCAACGTGGAATAATTCCATGAAGAGGGTTGGAATATTACAATTAGAAAGAAGGGAAACTTTAGGGAACTACATCTTTTTCAGTTCTCAATACCAGATTAAGTCACAAGTTTTGGCATTGCATTTCAACATATTCCCGTTTTACACACACACTTTGTATATTTGAGTGGCATTGGCAGCTACAAACACAGAATTTTTAACAGTTCTTGTGCCCAGCATGACTTCTGCAATTCTATTTGAAATTGTAATTGTCTAGTAATTCCCTTTTTTTTTTTTTTTAATTAAATCAGAGCCCACAAAATCATATCTGAGTAGGAGCTGAATTAATGAAGAAGCTGTAATATTCCACATATCCTGATGGCTGTGGTTAACCATGGTGATCAATCACTTATATCCACACAGCTCCTCCTGCAGTGGGGTAGAATCACAGAATCATTAAGGCAAAGCACGAAACCATGTGCCCAGCTGCCACATCCACGTGCCTTTTGAACAGCTCCAGGGATGGCAACTCCATCACTTCCCTGGGCAGGATGAAGCAAGAAAGTGGAATAAAACTGAGGAAACTGGTGGATCAAGACACAAACTGCTTCTTTCACATCGCCCAGCCCACTCACTAGGAGGCAGAGTGAGGAACAGAGCTTGAAGCTGTGCAAACACTGCCTTCAAATAACAAAAACATTTCTGTGTTGTCAGCATCGTTTTGGTCACAAATCTAAAACACAGCACTGTGCAGAATTAGCTCAATCCTAGCCAGACTTTGAGAAGTTTCATCTGTAGACAAAAACGGTTTTGTGCACTGCTTTTCTCAAAAGTGATTTATCTGCTAAAGGTAGTGAGAAGATCCCATCATATTTTTGAAGCTGTGGTCATCGTCCAGTAGTGTATTAAATATTGCCATATCATAATTCTGACTCCCATCAAGCTGCACATCACAGAAGAAATTCAGTCCCTCTCACAGACATGAGGAAAAGTCAGTCTCTCACCTTGAAAACTCTTATTTCCAGAACAGAACAGCATTGTGAAGGCTGCATCGAAGTGCAGGGCATAAAACCTCGTCCTGCAGCACTGCAACTATTATTGAAACAAAAGAAGTATCTGAGAGAAGAATAGCAAAACTAGCTGGATGCTAATAAAAACTTTAAAATGGCACCACGGGTAGGTAATTGTGGATCAGCTGAGTAAACATGTAATGGAATTAATTGCCTTAGAGAATACAGGACTGTGCTGAAGTTAGGTGCGTAGGGTTACCAAGTGTTTAAAAAGTCAGGAAACAAAGCCTGACCTTCTTTCTAGCACACTGTGCAATGCAGCAACCTGAACTCCCAGTGAGCTGAGGCACTTGTTTCCTGCATGGTGAAAACAGAATTTGGTGAACTGAGTTTGTAGGTTGAAAGACTGAAATGTTTCCATTTCTTAAAAAAGTCATGGCTCACGTGTCACTTATAACTCAGTGAAATACTTGTATTGGCACTTTAAAAACACTCCATGAAGTATTTCGGCAAGTTTTGAAAAAATGGTTTTGCTGGTCTGATATGGATGTGGTGAACTGTAGGACACTTTAATTTGAATCTGCACCTTCGAATGGGAATGATATATCATTTGTGTTTGCCTGGAGAGAATATTGTTGCATCAGCAGCTCTTCATTCTGTTTGTGGCTGCAAACCAGCTCTTGGGGAAGAATCAAATGGCCTGTGTTAGCCATTAGCCATGATTGCTTGATCGGTTTTGATTGTACTATAATCACTTCCTTGAGAAGTTAAACTTCTGAAGTAACTTTCAGACAAGTACTTCTGCTTGATAAAGGCAGATAATTAAAATATTTATCACTTCTAGATTTAAAATATGTAATTACAGTGTTTAATCTGTCTGCTTATCACAGATACCTAAATTTTATCCACTTATTTCCATACAGGGTCTGAGGCAAGATAGTATGAGTTTGGCTAATATATGTTTTTGGAAAGGCACCGTCTTACAAATTCTTCTCTTAGTATTTTGAGGGGGCCATGTAATATTTATTTATTTACTAGGTCAGCTATAGATTCATATAAAATTTAAACCCTTTAAAGCCTAATAATTTACGAAGGTATTTCAGTCTGCTATAATTCTTGAATCGGTAGACAGGTTTATATCTCTTTTATTTAATATCCTAGGAGTAACAGGATAGACTATTTCTGCAAAACAAGCTGTCCAAAAACATGGACATTAATCATTAGACAAAGACAAATGATTCGGTTGTGAGTTTCTTTTTAGTCCAGCTGAGATCTAACAACAGCTCTCTGATCCAGTGGTTGTGGTGTAGGTTACACATTTGTATAGATGGAATGTCAAGAGCAAAAATAATGAGTAGCTATTTATTCATATAAACATGGTAACCTCTCCCACATGAGGACAAACAAATAAAGTAAACTATTCAGCATATTTCTCAAGGGAATAAAATCTGGCTTTCTGGGGAGAGGTAAAATGCATTACAAGGACAACATATTTGGGTCCTCAAAAACAATTTTGGCAATAAATGCTCTGCATGAGAATGACACCTACTGATCTGACCACAACTTCTGTTGACAGCAAGAAACCTGTAGGTTTGTTCTTCACAAATAAATAAATCTTGCAGCAAAATTCAATTAGTGATAAATTTAATGTTTAAAAATCGATGAGTGCTGCATTTTGAAGGCTAACACAAATATTCCCTAAAAACCTTCCGCAAAGTATCTTGAAGTATTGAAAAAAAGGAGGATATCACTATAGCTGTGTGTAAATGCTATAAGCTAACCGTAAAAGTTCTACTGCCAAGCAGTTCATTTTTTGCCCATTGCCTTTAACTTTACCCATTCTAATTACTAATTCTAATTTTAAGCCCTGCAGAAGAGAACAAGACACCAGGGACTCCTCCAGCAGTACATTCTGAAGGTGGATCCCCGTGTGTTTTGAACCAGACAGAATGCTGGTTTGGGTTTGTGTGGTTCTTTTTCAGTGGATGACTTCTTTTTTCCCTCCAGTTTAATGGGGCTGTGTTTGACTTTCGTTGCAATTTAAGAGTCTGGCTGATTTCATTTAGAGTTTTCCCAGCCCTTGGTAAGGTCTTGTGGTGACAACATTTAGGCATTTATAATGAAAGGCATAAAGTGGCAAATGATACGGAGGTGTTTTTCTATCAGACAAAGGGATCCAATCCAGTGGTTGCAACGGCTGGAAATCAAGTGCTCCTTTTCACCAATGATTCATTCTTGGTGAGGCAAACCAAGACATGTGGGGGATTTCCATAATTGCAGGGGAACTCGAGGCTGAACATTTTGATTAAAGAGAAGCGTTGTGTTTTGTGGGAATTGAGATTAAATGCTTATAAAAAATAAATTGGTAACATTTTGCCTGTAAACTGTACAGTGACAAAATAGCTTGGTCTAGTAACAAAATAACTCAAAGAAACAAGCCAAAAGGAATGTTTTGTGGGTTTGCAATGGTGATACCTGTCTGTGTAATGAAATTGATTTTATTTTTTTCTTAATCTTAGTCTCCACGGTTATTTAGTGCAGGACTATTTTTGCAGAACCTGTGAGGAATGTATACATTATTAGTAGCATCATCTTTTTAGGGATAGTGTATTGATCACTACCACCTCTGTTTGTACTTTTTTAGGACCAAGAAAAAAAGGGAAATATTTTAAAAGCGTTCAGCACCTGTAACACCACTGGTATATTCCTATGAAAACCTATCTTTCCAATTAGATCACTCTTTATGGACATCTCCTCCTCAATGCTCCTACATATTTCTTGTATATAATTAGTCTGAAAACAATGATGATTCGTGTTCTAAGCTTATTAAGCAGTTTTTACAAAAATAAGTAAACTTGTTCTTAGACAGTTTTATAATGGTTTATCATCTGCCCTGAAATGCTTCCTACTTAAAATCCTTGCTATGAGAATATGTTTTCACACACCAATTCTTTCCAAATTTGAGGATGGAGGTTATTGTGCGCCTTTGATTGAATGCACTGAGACCTTTGACTGTGATTCCAATTAGAGCCATTACCATAGTCTCATCCTCATTACCTCTTCCTCACTGAAAATTAAAGCATGGTATTGATTTTGGAGCCTTCTGTTTTAAAGGGTAACTTCATTGTCAAATGCCACTCTATCGGAGGTCATCTCCCCTTCTTCCTTATTTATTTTAGTTTATATGACCACAAAATCTTTTCCTCTCTGTTTTAACATCTCTTTTCAAAGACTAGTTTATCTTGATTGAGGCAACGTATAAATTCTCTTTCTCTTCTTGACTTTCAAGGAACATCTTCCTCCAGCCATTTATTTTACCACTTCATGGTGTTTACTCCTAGCACAATTACTGGAAGAGTTAGTCATCTCCTCAGATTCACAGTCCTCTCTTGTATTGTTTTCCCTGTTGTTCATGATATGAGATTAAAGAAGCAATATGTATCTGGAAATGAAAAATCGCATATAACTTTAAGCTCCTTAGTTCACTTCAGCAGCTCGTTTCCTGAAACTCTCAAAGGTTGCCTTTCTGAAACGAAAAATATAATCTAAAATTTTTAAAAAAATCCAAAGGAGCAACTCCATGCAACTTGTTATTTTATCTATTCTTACAGTAAATGAGCAGTTTTCCTACAAACTATCCCCGTGTTAAAATTAAATTTGTGCTACCATTAACCCTCTTTTTATTTATTAGATTATTTGAAAATGGGAGCAGCTTCAGCAGTAATTCTTATTTAATCTCTACCTGAAACACTAGTTTTGTCCCCTAACTGTAGTTGGTTGGGTTCAGTTAATCAAATCCAGTGTTACTGAACCTGTATATATCCTGCAACACATTTCTGAGGCACAGGTTTCTGCTCACAGCAGCACTAAAATTCTGTCCTTCTGGCTTCTTTCTTTCCTTACCTAATTTATGCATTCCTGCCTAATAAAATCAGGCAAAATGTTTATATAACTCTCTTCTAGACATTTTCCCCTCTCATGATATTTTCTCTAAAACTCTTTTCAGCAGTCATGATATGTTCAGACTCTTAGAAAGCCAGTACATCCAGTATTCAAATGCTACATATTCAGTCCAATTTTCTGGGGTTTTAGAGGCGTTTCATGCCCAAATGGTCTCTAAACTTACTGCCCTGATCCATGTGCATTATTTGATTTGAAAGCTTTCTACTCTTTCATCCTTTGGGACTGATGCCTAAAGAGGCCACCCTGGAAACAGAGACGAGACAGGAGTAAGGGAATAAAGGTGGATATTTATTGGAAAGGCCTTCAGAGGCACACCCTGGGCAGGCCAAAGGCTACACCCAAGATGGACCCCGAGTCACGAGTTCTTCACACTGTTACAGGTTTGGTCCATTTGCAGATCAGCAGAAATTCACCAATTAAACTTTAGCTAATGATGGAACTGCCCCTCAGCTCGCCCCCCTTCTCAAGGTGCTGGGTTACACATTTTGGGCCTGGGATGGGCTGGGTGTCCTTGGAGAGCAGGCCTGGAGAGGCTTTGTTATGTCTGTGTGAGCATGAGAGCGCAGCAGCTGCCAGGCTGCAAGGCAGCTCAGAGTCACACACTGGGAATAGAGAATTTGAAAAATACAAGAGTTAAAACCTAAGGCATCACGACCTTACCCAAAATTCCTGGGTTTATGGGAAATATTTGTGTTTCTGATTCCCTGATTCCTTGCTCCCTGATAGTTGGTGTATTGTTTGTACAGACATCAGCACATATCTTCCCCAACACTGTGACTGTTGTGACAGGAAAGATGTGCTTGGGAGTGAAGGTCCTGCAGAGATGGGGCAGCGTGTGCTGAGCCAACTCCCTGCTCCACCTGGAGACTCTCCTTGGTGCCCTTTCCCTGCCCTTGGCTCACTCCCTGGAGGTCTCAAAGGGCTGTGTGGGCATGAATGAAATGGTGGGAAATGTCCAGGTTACACAAGAGGCCATGCCAGGTTCACTACAAAAAGGAACCTTTTTGGCCCGCTCACTCTTTCCCCTCTTTCCCTTTTGCTTCCTTCATCTCACAACCCCAGCTCCGGACCATCAACACAGCAGGATCAAGTGGGATCTAAGGACTGGTGATAATCTGTGTTCTCTCTCCCTTTTCTATTTCTCTCTTCCTTGCTTTGCCTGGGCCAAGCAGGGCTCACATCCTGGTCCGTACTCCCTGCTGAACGGTGCTGTGGGCGTGGGGAGTGGTGGAAGTGTGTTGTGGCTTTGTGCCAGCCCCTTGGGCCTGGGGTGTTGTGGTTTGATAGCCGGTGGCCCGGAGGAGTTTTGCTGTGGGAGCTGAGACCTCACTGAATTGTACAAAAATAAGGGTTGTTACCCACCAGCTCTTGTGCAAGTGTTCTGTAAGGATTTAAGGGCTTCTTGGCCAGCACCTCTTGAGTCTGAACAGCAGCTGGTTGCTGGAGTTATGGAGATTGTACAATAAAAGCACAGGAGTTCCATGACACGTCTCTGGTGTCTTTGTTCAGCCCGATGAGAATTGTCACAACCCATCCTGACCGGTGGGTTGTGGCAATTTTATATTACAGATTACTTCTTCTTAGATGGTGCATCAAACACTACTCTAATGCTGCCTCTGACACTTCACATGGAATTTTTGCACACACAGGAATTCAGGTTTTCCCATTAATATGAGTCTTGTCTCCCATTCTCCTATCTGCACATCATATTTTGTCATTTTGATTTGTGAATTCATACAGATCATCAGCCTTTCCTGGGTGTTCTAACTTCTTTCATGGAGCTAGCTTTTCCTACTGAGTTAATATTTAAAACACATATGCAAAGGACATGGAAGAGTTTCTTAATTTCTGTGCTTACATGCTCATAAATCAGTTATTTTGACCATGCAAATTAGATGCCTTTACTTCCAAGCAAATTAAAATGTATTAGGAATTATGAAATTAGTTATAATTAGTTGCAAAGCAGAATCATGGAGGGTGTTCAATTTCAGCTTTGCTTTGTAAGCCTGTTAAAAAAATAATGTGAATTTGTGTTTATAAAGGGAATGTATTTGGACTGATATGCAGTCAAGGTCCAGGAAAAAATAGACTGCAGATCTTCCTACTTAACTGTTGTGTGTGTGGAAACACAAACAATTTGGCTGCTGTTAGGGTCACTTTGGCAAATTGTTTCCTGCATTATTGCCACAAAGTAAGAATGAATTATAACAATTAGAATGATTGAAGTGTAATATAAGATGGTTGTTCACTTTTGTTTCAGACTAAATGGAGCTGGAGAGGTAAATATATTTGTGCACTATCAGTGATTGGAGTTGTTAAGAGACAATAACCATAGAAATCAAACAAAAGACCTTCAGATATAATTGTTTCTTCATTAATGCTATTTTATGTTAATTTGTCAATGGTTCCTGATGGAATAATCACAGCTCTTTTTGTAATTGCTGAGTACGAAACATTATATGTATTTATTATGGATGAGAATTCAAGCAGACAGTGGTAACGGTTTTGTTCCCTATCACCTTTTGTTGTCTTCTAAAGAGTTCTCCACTTTTAAAGAAGAAGTACAAGAAAAGGAGGAAATAGAGGAAAAGGGAGAGAAAGAGAAGGGAGGGATGTTGCCCTTAGCTTACTCTGAAAGAGAAATGACAAGAGTTTGCTACTGCACAGGCAGGCATGAGAGATGAAATAACATTTTGCTTCAGCCCAAAAGGACTGCGGAGTGAAAAAAGGAAAATTGTTAATTCTGTATCCTTCTGGTTGTTATCTATGGTTTAGAGGTGTTTTGTTTCTATCACTGAAGTATCATCTACTTCTGAATATGAGAGTTCATATAATCTGGAGATGGAAAGAATTTGTTAGGTCGTTCAATACAGTCGTGATGGGCAGTACCAGATGCACATTGCAGTGTCATCTTTGTCTTCCTCGCCTCATATGATAATCCAAGCAAAATTATCACTGTACTTTTTTTTGTATTTTGCTGGCTTTGTAAGTACTTAAGATACATATGGGGGTGCCACTCAAAGAC
Organism: Oriolus oriolus; assembly: GCA_013400235.1. NCBI lineage: Eukaryota > Metazoa > Chordata > Aves > Passeriformes > Corvidae > Oriolus > Oriolus oriolus. The sequence goes on along the minus strand of VXBT01000868.1, from coordinate 17,115 downwards.
CAATACACGGTTATCAAAGCTCTTATTATGGATTGCTTCTATTTCAGCGATAATCTGTATTTAATGTCACTTTTCAAGACCACTTTAAACCACAATACAGCGATTAGTATGTCTATCTTCTTATACAGCAGTGGTTTTGCATTAAGGATATGAGAGGCACCAATTTGGTTTTCATTTATGCCTCAACATATGTCATACATGAGGTGAAAAATTACTATAGGGGCTTCATGTGCCATGTGTTAAGAAGGCAGAAAATAGAGAGGAGCCCCATCCCCAGGGAGCCTTGGCCTGGCAGCCGCTCAGGGCAGAGAAAGCTTCCACAACTGGGCTGCAAGCGACCCCCTCCTTCCCAGATTGATTTCTGGCTCTCTCTCTGTTTCTCTTTTCCCCTCTTTGCTCCCTTTTCTGTCCCACTTCAGTAGGAACACTTATCTGTCTTTATCAACAAACAGTTCTCAGATATAACATTGCCACGTTTGCGCTTTGTCTTCGTCCGGGAAATCTTACCAGAAAGAATCCTCCCCGACTCCCCTTTCACAGCAGGACAGGACAGACCCCACCTGATGTCCAGTGTACATATCAGTCACAGTATCTCACTGAAGCCACATTAAGCTGAAGGAAAGCAAGTTACTCCACAGCCACTCACAATTTCAAAGCGGGAGTGTGTCGCTGCAACTCATCACGTTAAAGTTCCAGCCCTGCCTGGGAGGAATCTGCAGCGAGGTTCTATCTAATGCACAAATCCCTGTAGAAACAGGAATTAGAGACCCTCCAAGCCCTGGCTGTCAGCGTGTCACTGCCACTTCTGAGTTCATAATTTCTCAGTGATTCATGCATTTCTTTTTATCTGTTTGTCACTTGTCCATAGTAGTTGCTCACACACCAGACATGGCCACTATTCTGTCTGGGCACGTAAGAACATTCACTTTTGAATGGCATAGAGACATTTATTCAGTCATAACATATCTTTCACAAAGTATAGCCCTCTGCTCAAATTACATATTTTTTTAAATTCTTCAGATGCAGAATATTCTTTGGAAAAATATGAATTAAAGAATTGTAGGCTTGTCACTAAGGCTTGTAGTCATGAGAAGGTTCTTTAATTTCATGCTGTCACATAATGTGAAGGTCATCAGGAGAAGGCAGTCAAAAGAAGGGCTGTCTTCTGCAATGGATCTGCAACTCTACCAGCTGATCAAAATCAAATGGTCACCAAATAACTTGGCTAAGCTTTTTGTCTTAACTCGGTAATCCCATTCCTTGATTTAAAAAAAAAAAAAAATCTTTTTTTACCAGCATTACACCCCCACAGGAAGAGGTAGGGGTTTTGGACAGCTGCAGTATAGGTGATGTAAGACATGCAGTTCCATGGTGAGACACTAAAAGCAGCTGTGGGGAATCACATACCTGAATTCAGACCAGATGAGAGCATTGTAGTCACTGCATCATGCTGAAACCTCCTGTTCAGCAGTTACACATCATCTAATACGAACACTTGACAGTGATATTGTTATCTGAGTGTAAATCACATTCTGCAGCATCAATGACCCCAATCAAAAACCTCTCCAGCATCAGCATCATCAACAGTCACTTCAGCTCACCGCTAAGTCATTAGCTTTCAAATAAGGGATTGAATACAATGTAAGCGGCAAATGTGAAGTATTCAGGAGCAGGAGGTTATCAGTAGACTTTAATCCATAAAAACCTTTCCTCTTAGGCCCTGCAGGATGCTTCTCCAAAAAACAAACTGGTTCATGTGCACAGCAGAAAACAGAGTGCACAGACACAGGTGCTGCAGCCGGGGCTAAACAGGCAGGGAGGAAGCCTCCACACCCCAGCAACGCTGCAAACTTGCCTCGAATTTGTCAGAAAATCCTTCCTTTCACTTCTGTTGCATTGATAAATAATTCGACTGGTTTTACACAGCACGCAATCCACTTTCAAAGATACAGTAGAAATGACTCTTTAAATAAAAAATTATCTGCTAATCTGTAAGTCTTCCATTTGTAGTCTCAGCATGTGTCATGGTTACAGAGGGGAGAAATGGGTGGCATACAAAAGCACCTGTCTGCAAAATTACTGCTTAAAACAGGATAATCCATGGTCCATCTCAGGCTGCATTGTGTTGCTGTGTTGCTCATGTCAGTCACACGATATTAATTATTTTTATCACTTAACTAAAATCCTGGATTACTAATTATGGGAAGAGAATGACAGTGTGTTTGTTTGGGTTTGGTTTTTTCCCATGTGTAATTCAACACAGAGAAGTGAATATGAAAATTCACAAAAGCATTTGTGGGGAGGATGATGGGGTAGTGCAACGGTGACACAAATATTTTTAAGCTTACACGCATTGGTATAAATTTCCTTGCTGCCTTCTCAGTTTCAAAATATTAAATGTTTCTTTAGCAGTAAAAATTCATGCATTTGCGCTAAATGTTAATAGTTTAAACGTCCTACTGACACTAGAGCTTGGCCCCACAGGATCAGTCTCTCTTATCATCCCTGATAACCCCTGTACCTCTTGATATTAAAGAAGTTTGTTTATTAATATCCAGATTCTGTTTTGATCTTTGCTTTTAAAACTCAAAAAAAAAAGAAATTTAAAAAAAAAAAAGTCCTCTACAGAAATTAATAATAGACTTGAAGGACTGACAGCCAAATTGACTTTCAGGAAGACTTTTCTGAGATCTAGAGACTCCAGTTCATTTTAATAATATCATAGCAGACAGTGAATATGTTGTTGCCTGTTAATGGATATAAAACTTTCTCCGCTCTCAAAATACATGGATAAGGCTTTAAAGTTTTGGTTTTATTGAGAAAAGTTAGGTCAAAGTATTGATGTTCCCAACACTATGGGTTTCAGTCTGAAATTAACAGCTTGTTTCTGTCCTTTTAAATAGACGCAATCAAATTCTAAGCTAATTAGATTTGGGAAAACCATAAATTGCATATCAGGTTGGGGGAAAAAATTGGCTAGGAAGTAAATGGAATTCAGAATTTGGGAAAAAAAGGGAGTAAGTTGATGTCACATGCAAAGATTCCTTTGGGTTTGTTTTTATTTCAAATACTTTCATTTGGGTTTTGGGGGGTTCTTTGGAGCCAGTGTACAGTTGGAGCCATGATTTACCTGCAGTGACACCTGCTCTGCTGTAAAAGCATTATTTTCTCAGTCAGCATGGACAGCAGTCACAGTGCAGTCTTTTAACATTCCCTGTACTCCACTTATGGTTGCAAAAGCAGTGCCTTGGCTGTAATCATAAAACTGTAATATTTCATTGCATTGACACCATATAGGATGTTTCCTCCATCTGCTGTGGTCAGCATTAATTAATAGATCTCAGTTCCTAGGAAGAGTCTGGCAAACCATCAATCTGCTCCTTCTCTTGTATTTATTCATCACTGCAGTGCTGCTATAGAGGCAGATATTCTGTTTATGATTCAACCATTCAACAGGACATCAAACGAATAGCAAAGCAAAAAGAAATAACTAACTAAATAAATAAAGTGCTAAAGGGCCAGAGATTAGCTTTGATCAAAACATTCTCCCAGCCCTGAATGCAATCATGTGAAACAGAAGGCGCAGTGCAGTTTGTGCCTTGTTTTGGGCATGCCTGGAAAAAGGCAATTCTGATTTCACACATGGGAAAAAAAAATGTCAACTATGAGATTGTTCATAATCTGGAAAAGGTTGCTCTGAAAGGTTGTGTAGCTCCTGTTGGGAAACCTGGCTTTACAAGGGGACAGAAACTTTCGACTTTCTCAGGCTGCTGGAGCCACCCAGAGTTATCCTCCTTTAAGTGCTTCAATTCCTCGTCATTTTCAAAATTCAAACAGACACAGCCCTAAGCTAGTTGATCTGACTTCAGAGTTATTCTTACTCTGAGCTGCTGGATGATCTGATCTCCTGAGATGTCTTCCATCTCAATTTATTCCCTGGTTCTTGTGAAAAGAAGAATCTTCTAGCCTGGAGAAGAGAGGTTTCTGGGGAGACATTATTGTGGCCTTTGAATATGTGAAGGGGGCATAAGACACATGGAGAGAGACTTTTTATGAAGTCCTAGGTTTTATGTCCTGCAGAGACAGGACAAGGGGCAATGCTTTCAAACTGAGAGTAGGTTTAGACTGGATAAAAGGAAAAATTTTTCTGCAATGAGGCTGGTGAGACACTCCCACAGGTGTTACAGAGAAGTTGTGGGTGCCCCGTCATTGAAAGTGCTCATTATCAGTTTGGCCAGTGCTGAGCAATTTGATCTACTGTAAGATGTACCTGGCAAGGAAGTGGGACTAGATGATCTTTAATCACTGAATGTCATATGATTCTGTGAAAAATAGGATGCAATAAAGTTCACATTTCGGCACATATTTACTTTTTGTCACTTTATACTTCATTGCAATTACACCTCGTTAGCTGCTGAAATGATTGGTTGAGATTGATTTCTTTTCTTAGTTTCATTTTCCTCGTTATTCCTTCACTCTTTGACTTTATTTTTACTGTATTTCCTCTTCCAGTAAACTGCCATTAAGCATCACTTTGCTCCCCACCTGGCTTTTATTTTCAGTGACAGCTTTTCACTTGTTTGTTTTGGGGCTTTGCTGCTTAAAGTCCAGCAGCCTCCTTGTCTGAGCATTGTGCCCTGCCTGGGCTTTTGTGTTGGGGCACAAGAGCATCTGTGTGGAGCTTTCTTTACAGCTCCATCACTATGCAAAAAGCCATAAATTACTCTGTTACATCTCACATACCATAAATTATCACACTAATATTCACTCTGCTGAAAAACTGGTTGGCTTACATAGACCAGCCAAACACCAGGACATCCAGATGCCAGTGAGAATTGTGTAGACAACTCCCACTGCTCATTTAAATTCTGGAAAAGCTGTGTGAGGTACCATATTCTCTTGAAAAAGGTGTAAGTAATATAGGTGATAAAAAAATGAGCTATTAATATTTTCATGCATGGTCGTGAGTTTCTGGCTGGACTTTTTAGTATGCAAATTAAATTCAAATTCAAATGATTTGAAACTATATAATTTTAAAACAATTTTTTTCCAGAATTTTTTTTTCCAGAATTTTTTTTTCCAGTATGGTGGAGTTACACAGGGAGAATCTTACTTTTTCTCACTACCCTGCTACTGTCAACTTCATGCTTTGAAAATCAAACAAGTGAATAAGTTTGATATGCTGAGGGTCTTGGAGCTGTGCAGTAAAAGACATAATTTCGATATATTACAAATGAAATACGTAAGGCTTTTAAGACTCTGAGCACATTGTAGAGGCACGTGTTAAAACAGAAAATCCAGGGAGTGTTACATGCTTTTGTTCACAGCCATGAATAAGAAAATTCCCAATGTTTTTCATAGCAAGACAAGATAGTTTTTAATGCATTTTTTGATTTACAGAAGAAAAAAATAAAGGGGTTACACATAATCTCGGTAAACCTGGCTCGCCTGTCATTATTATTGTTGCTGCTACTGTTTGTTTTCTGATCCCAGTGACGAAACCAGCTCACTTAATGAGGGGTGAGGAGGAACCAAGGCCCTCAGAACAGGAGGAAGAGGCAGAGACAATCAATCCCTAACCCAAGGTGAGCTCCATCATTGTACACCAGCTCACTGGCAGAACTTCTCATAACTTGTCCTATTTGGTAGGAAATGAATTAGGAGTCTTTTTCTTTATTTCTTTTGTTTGAAAGTCTGTAAGGCAAGTCTTAAAAATATAAAAAGTAATAAATTGCATTTGCTGATGAGGAAGAAGGTAGAAAGCTCATTCTGCCTCTACTTTATTCAATGCCAAATTTCAAGATGTTCAAGATCAAAAGAAAAACAACTGTACTTTTTACACTATAATTTTTTGGAACAAGGGCTCCATCACATCACTACCAAGGTTTGTATTCCTGGTGTTTTAATCCATGCAGGATAGTTTAGGATGATATTTCATTATTTTTATGTCAGCTCACTGATGAGCCAGTTTTGTGTTGTAAGTTTTCTGTAAGAAGACAAGTAGTGATAAGAGTGTTGTTTCTGCAACACTGAGCCCATAATCTACCAGTGGTGCCATAAATTCTCTTGAGGCTTGCCAATCCAATCCCCAAGATTATGATTTTATTAAATCATAAAACATAAATACTAAGAATAAATATATCAAAGTTTTGGAGCAAGGAGAGGGAAAAAAAATCACCATGAAATAAAGTACAAGGCAATTCTCTCATGGGCAGAGAATTCCTATATGTATCCTTTAATCATTTGTGCAGATTATCCTATTTTCTAGTTGAGGGTAAACAAGAGAATGGGCCTTACAGGTATTTTCCCTTTTTTGCAGCTGAGAATGAGTGAAGGGTTAGTTGCATTCCCCAGCCTTCTGTTGTTGCTAATCTTGAATCTCTGTGGGAAATGAGTAGGTAAAGAAAAAGAACCCATGCCTCAAAGGCATTAAACATTAAACATTAAATTGTTTTCTGGAGCAACATGGAATCAGGAAAGAAACAGTGTGTTTCTGTCACCCATTTCTTCCCAGGGGCAGTCATAATATTATCTAGTAAACAGGGCAGGTTTTCCCACAGAACTAATACACCAAAGTCTGAAACTTAATTTGGAATTCCAAAAAGTATTCCTACTTTTAAGAATAATGTTTTTCTGTCTCTTTTATTAAATTTTTTTGTTGTTGTTTTAGAAATGAAATATGGCTCCTTGTCACATAGAGGAGAGTGCTCTAGAACAGATTAGGTGTTCAAAGTCCTGTAAAATGTAGATCAAATTCAGCCCTGCTATGACACTTTTCCCTGACAACCACAAGAGAGGGAGATCTTTTAAATTGTATTTACATAAGGTTAACTCATGAACTTAGATATGAGTCTATAAAAGACAGAACAAACACGGTTCATAGTATCAGAATCACATACTGCTTCTACTGGGAACAGAATTACAAAGGCATCTTTTCTCTCTAAATGAATAATGAACTCAAACCCCCGTTATATTTGATAAAGCAGTGCTTCCGAGGTTATGATGCTGCTCTGAACACAACTGGGACTATGTTCTCAATTCCCACATCATTTTAATGCTGAGATGTGTCAGAGGTATTTCCAGTGTCACAGCAGGAACTTCAGAAACAATGGAGTTTTCCTAGTCACAAAGCCTTTCCCATGTCTTCTTTTTCTGTGTTTATTCTTGGGTTTTTAAAAAAGTATTTTCCCTTTCTTCATCTTTAATGTAGCTGTCAATGTCCCTGACCCGTAGTCGAGCCTCAGGCAGTCTTGTGACATTGAAGAAATTTGCTCCATGAACACACGTATATGAAAGGTTAATGCTGGGACAAGGCTCAGGATGAAAGGCTGGAGTGGCTGAAACATGCAAGCACATTTTGCGGGCTTAGAGATCAGTTTTGAATAAGAATAGCTGTCTTCATCGGCTTTCTCTATTCCCTCTGCCTTTTGTCATTCCAGCCCGAACCTGACGCTGGTATCTGGTCTTGGGATTTTGGTAGGAGGAGAATTCAAGATGAAAAGTGCAATAAGGTACTTCTTTTCTCTCACCCTTTTCAATTTAAGACCACTTTTAACAGGAGCTGAAAGCAGCTCACAGGTTCCATGAATATTGTTAAGAAATAAGGACAGCAAGAGCAGCATCACCTATTTGCCATCAATGGTTTCACAGGTGTCTGGGCTCTCCCAGCAGCAGATTTCAAATCTTAAAAAGCTTAAAGCGATGCTTGATGGTGCATTCCTCCCTTGGTATTACCCTGATGGGAAACTCTATGCAAAAAGTAGATGGAGAGGAATACTTGACGTGTTTAGAATTCTGCCATTACGCAGACTCTTGTGAACCTTCAATTCAAGCCTCTCCTGTAGTTTTATAATAAAATCTTACTGAAATACTATGCTTTAAGATTCAGCGGACCAGATTTAGGCTTTATTAGAATTAATATTTGTGGCAAGTCAAAATACTATTTTATTAGACATAACCAGCTTTTCTAATTGTTTAGTAGCATCTCTAAGCACATTTTCCAGTAGGAGAAGCTGCCTTTTTCTTTCCCAATACCATTTTAACTGACCTATATTGTGATATTGGTCTTTAAAAACGAAAATACAAATGAATGTTAGTCAGGCAACACTGGATCAGACTGATCAATTCTGATCAATACTGATCAGATTGTCCCATGTCTAATTTATTGGCATTGCCTGTCTAAACCAGTGGCTTTCTGGTGATGCATCAGTGGACAAAGGAAGAGCTCTAGGCATCATTTATCTGCTTGTTCTTTCCTTGCCGTGGCTCCACAAACCACCACTCTCACTAAACTGGAGAGACACAGATTTGCTGGGTGGACTGTTTGACAGGTAAGGAATCATCTGGGTGGTCACTTCCAAATAGCTGCAGTCAACAGTCCAAATGTCCAAATGGAGATCAGCAGTGAGTGGTGTCCCTCAGGGATCAGTACTGGGACAGACACTGTGATGTAGCAGAAATGGGCCCTTTTTTAACCTCCCCATGATGCTAAGAGTTTGATTTCAAATAGCTGGTTCCTCCAAATATACAGCTTTTTGCTTCAGCAGGGTTGGAAAGTTACATTTGGATTTGCACTTTCAAGTGAAATAGTGGAAGTGCTTTCTTATTTTCAGAGAAACGTCAAAATAAGCCCTGGATAAAGAATTATTTACTACATTTAAGACAGATGCACACACAGTAAATAGACATTCCCTATAGTGAATTTCCAGACATAGCTGTAACTCCTGGCTTTTTTCCAGGTTTGACCTAGTTAAAGATGCTTTCTTAAACTTTATCAAACCACCATATTTCCAAATATGCCAGGATTCAGTCTCAAGCAAATACTGGCAACTAATGCAAGCAATATCCACTACATTATCTCTGTGCAGGTAACTTCAGAAATCAATTAAGTGATGAAGACCATAAAAATAAGATCCTAAGACCAGATCCTAAGACCAGCTAACAAACTTATTTCCTGAAATATTGGAAAATGGATAAATAAATGTTTCAAAAACAAGACAACAAACCCAAACAACCTCTTTTGAACTTCTAAGAAAAATATTTGGAGTGCAATGAAGAGGGAATCCAGCCATATCTTCATACCTTCAGGCAGCCAAACACCTCATTTTAGTTTGCTAGCATTATCCCAGAGGTCAAAACAAACTCTAAAATAGATGTTTTGGATGAATTTGCATGATGTTATTGTATGACCCAAACTATTTGGAATTTTTATGATACAGGACTATTGGAAGGAGAGGGATACCCAATGTGAGTGCTCTGAGAACTTGAGCGGGTTTTAATAATTAAATTTTAAGCATCTTTTTTTTTTAATACATATGTATAGAATCACCTTTTGTTAATCTGACAGTCTAGTTAGCCTAGAAATACATCTTGTTTCCCGTGAGAGGGAAGATCATAATCTCTTTTATAAACATTAATTATATTCAGAAAGCAGCATAAATCTGTTTAGAGCTGTATGGGTGCCTGGGAATTTGAGCATATGTATTTATAACGTTGTGGTGGATGACAGGCAGATTTTACCCACAGGTTCTGTCAAGCTGTGTCCGTGTTGCGTTTCCATCATGTCCTCACGAGGTCCCAGGTGCCAAAAAATACATTTTTAAAAATTTCTGTGCTTGGAATTTAATCTAATGATCCCTTCCCTTGCAAGAGACACTCTCACCTGATTTAACATGTTAGGTATGCCTCATCTTAGGCTTTGATGAAATTTCTGGACACTTCACTAACTGCTAATGTTTAGGTCAGTTGTTTTCACATTGATTTGTTGCATTGCTATTATCTCATGACTGTCGCTACAATGAAATGTGAAATGTGGCTACAAGAGGTTATGGATTTTGAAGCAGAAAGCATATTTAGCCTACTTCTGAGAATTTTCATTTTTAGAAAGAATCAAAAGCAGGACTATACCCATTTTACCTGCATGAGAAGATACTGTGACAGTATTTATTCATGAGAAGATAATGTGGAAAACATCAGGCTTCAAGAAAAAATTTTGGATATTAACTAAGGAAAAGAAATCCTACCAAAACTTTGAGGCATTCAGGAGGAGTGGACAGGCAGTTTTGGTCACAAAAGACTGGATGTGAATAAGAATGAATTTATAAAAGGTATCTTTCCTGGTAGGAGCAAAACTCAGGAGGGAGCTCCTAAAGCTGGTGACGGTTTCGAGACAGAAGGACCTCTTCATTTCTCTGTTTCATTGTGAAGTTTCCATGGATCCTGGGCACTGTGGTCTATAAGTGAATATCAGAAACTTCTGAGTTCGTGTTAAAAGAAGACACAAGTTGCCTTTTTCTTGCCTGGAGAATGCATCTTTTATAAAGCACAAAGTTTTGAAGGAATTGGATAGATGTGCTTAGTTAGTCTTATTCTGCTGTAAATGCTTTTGGTTACCTTGACTGTAACCTGATGATTCTCCAGCAGTTCTATATCAGAGAGTGTTATTCTTCAGATCAATCTTTCTGATGGCCTACTAATGATAATTTTTGCCACCAGTGGCAAAAATTTTCTTCCAAAGGCAACAAAATGATGGCCTGAGATAGCTCAAGCTTGCTGTATCAACTGTCTGGTGTTCAAATATCTGCTGCCTTGCAACTTCTTTCAGCATAAGCTCTGTGAGTATCATAAGTGACAAAGACCTCACAGACCTAGGGAGTTTTTGCTAACAAGCAAAGCTCCTTCCATCAGTCAAATGTGGTGGAGGCTATTTGTGCCTCTTGCAAACTTTAAATGGGGACTAATGAGAATAAAGAAAACTGTGTCATAGAGAGGTAAAAAAATTAACTGAAGTGTACTCCAGACTAAGAGACCACCAGAACTCCATACTGCTCTCAGTAAAGGCTTGAGGATTCTGATGATTCAACACAAGTTCTTCTATCCTATTCTGCTTGGGAAAGAATGAAATTTGATCTTAGGACTCAGACACTGGAAAGCTGAACATAACACCAAGGTCAGCTGTCGATACTAGGAGGCTTTACTTCCTATATATAAGACTTTGAGTGCAATATTGATCGAGTTAAAAAAGGGGGAAAAAAGTAAGCCTAGAAGGAATGGGATAAAATGTAAAAGGTATTTCAAACAATCATTTTTCTCAGTTGTTTCTGTTAGTGCTCAGCATTGAAAAAATATTCATGCTTACACATTTTTAGCAGAACCTGCCCACACCTGAACAAGTGAGTCAATGCAAACTACTCTTCCCTTTTTATTGAGAGAGAACATGGCCCTTCTGGATCATCCTTTGTGACCAAGAGAATGAAACCTACGATGGTAAAATTATCGCCAAAGACAAGACCTTCTTTCCAGAATGTGTTAGCCTCTAATTTCATCCTTTGAAAAGATATTGACCAAAACCACATGCAAATTCTTTCTGACCCATGCCAAGAACTTCTGCTCACTTCTGATCTGCTTGATATAATCCCAAATTGTAATGGTGGCATCAGGAAATCAGATGAGCGATATAGACTGGATAACCCTCTTTGACAATCATTATTAATAGATTCTTCTTCCCCCAAGACAGCTCACTTCCACAGATTGCAGGTTCAACAGGAAATTATTTCCTGCATTGTCCACAAAAAAAAGAGAGTCACTGGTCCACTCCACTGTCTCCCACTGTGGAGTTTGCAATTTTCTTTTCTCCATTTGTTGTCAAAGGCCAAACCTGTTGCCTAAACTCGGTGGGTCACTGTTTGCACATGGCACACTTCCTCCCTCCCCAGAAAAGCTACAGCCCTGCCCCAGGGAACAGTCAGCACCTTCTCACCAGCACTTACCAGGCTCGAAGGCTGCTCTTGGAGAATTTTCTGTGCTCCCTGTTTTACATCCTTTTGCCAGATGCCTGTGACTTGCTGGCTGTGTAGGACATGAAGCGCTGTGCAGGCTGTTCTGCAGCTGAGGTGTTTGTCAGGTACCTCCTCCAGACCCAGAAAAGCTAACCTGCTGTGGAGGTGCCTGAAACAGGTCACCAAATGCCTTGTGTTGATGTGAGTTTTTATCTTGTCCCAGGTACTCAGAGGACCTTGACATTCTGTAACTTTTTCTCTACTTTCCTTTCTTCCTGTATGCCTCTTACAAAATTTACCTCTTCATCTCCTTGGGTTTCTTTGGGTGTTCTGAGTCATTAAGACCCATATCTGTTCTCCCAGATGGTATTTCATGGTCCATGTACATAAGAAAACAAATCTGGATTAATGTTGAAAATAAATATGAAGCATGTCGGTTAATTTCGTATGATTTTTTTACATTCAAGAGTAAGAATACATATTATATTTTTACCTCACCTAGTGGAAGTTATGCCTGCTCATGGCAGGAGGGTTGGTCTAGAGGATCTTTAAAGGTCAAGCCAAACTTTTCTACGATTATATTAAAGTCTACTTATTAGAATGGAGAAATACTATTTTCCCATAATGTAAGCAAACTCCCACCGCTTCCAGAAATTTTATAACTTTGATTAAAATTCCTTGGTTCTAAATAATATAACTGCCATGAGCAAATGCTAATACAGAAATTGAGGAAAATGTGAACTCCAATGTTAAATTGACTTCCTTTCTTGGTTACCATGGCAATATAATCTTCCTGTGGGGGAAACTGTCTCATGTTATATCTATATCATTGCAGGAGTCCTCTTCAGTACCAAAGCACACACTGTCTCAGTTTTTTGCAGTATACAGGGAAGGTAAAGAATATTTTCTGAACTGAAGTGCATCTGATTGTCTGGTTGTTTGGAAAGCACTCTATGTCAGGATCAGGGATTCAGTAGCTCTGGGTAAAGTGTGCACTCAGAGCATTGATTTCAGCAGCATTCATTGCTTCCTAGCTTTGTGAGCAGTGCAAGCTCTGATTATTAAGAAAACAAATCAGCAAGCAGCCTGCTGAGAAGCAGAAGCGTCCTTACCCTGCATTTGCCTGGTGCACGGAGTCCAGACGTACAACACAACCTGATCTGTGGCTTGAAGCAAGAAGCAAAAAAAATCTCTTGGATATTGAGGTTTCTGAAAGATACATTACTGTTCAAAGACTCTGAGGAGCCGTCAGTGTGCACCGATGTGGCTTGAAGCACCCCAGTGTTAGGGATGAACTCAGGATCACTTTTATCCTTGCTGGATTTGTTTGCTCAACAAATACACAGTCTCAGCCTGAGGTATCTTCTACCTCTGATCTAGCAACAGATGTCAACTCATATGTGAGAAATCCCTGATATTCATTTAGTCCAATTTTGGTTTTTTTCCCCTTTCCTACTTCCTCTCTCCTATTTCTTTCCCTTCTCTTTAGGTGCATTATTCAGGCCAAGGTTCACTTGTTGTTACTCACTGGCAATGTCTCTAGCACATCCTGAGGCATTTCATAAAGATCAAGTCATCACAATTACATCATTATTGATAGGATACATTTCCAATCTAATTCCAGTCTCACTAAAGTGCAAATGATCAGGTTTTTGCATCTGTCCATGATATCAGTCTGCTATTTACCTCAGTGATCCTGGTTTTATTTAGTTTTATTTACTTCATTTTTTACTAAAGGATGTCTTATTACTTCTAAGTATTAAAGTTTTGAGGAACAGATTTTTTTCCCCTCTGTGAGCTATGGCAGCAATGATTTATTGTGCTTGACAACCAGAAATAAATTATCCTGGTTTTATCTTTTAACCTGCAAGATGTTGCAGAAATATGCCTAAAATGTCAAGTCATTTTGGCTGAATGTGAATGGAGTCACCTAGAATAATTTCAGCACCTTAACATTCAGATAGAAAATTACTCAGAGGATATGTCTGGATTATATCAGATTTCTTCTATTTGACAGGCAGTAAGAAATTCTTCAGTGATAACTCAGCTTATGCTGCTTCTACAGGGGCATAGCTGAAATGCTCCGTTACTGCTCTACATGTAAGCAAGAAATACTAGGTTTTTTTCTGGATTCATGAGAATAAGTTGCCGTGGTTCCAGCTCAGACCAGCAGGAGAGAGCGTGCCCAAGACATCGTGTTACTCTGTACCTCCTCAGGGCATTGCCAGGCCAGGGGAAAGGGGACTGTCTCTCTTCGGAGAAGGGTGTTGAAGCGTGGCAGGTGGAGGGAAGCTGCCCACCACTGTCTTCATTTGTCCCAGGCCTGGTAGAGCATTTTGCATGTAAATCACCCTCTCTTTGTACACCTTTGTTGTTGATATTGTTGCTGGTGCCGCTCGTCTTCTCATCTCATTGCTGGTCCCAGTGAATTGTTTTTAACTGGTGATTTTCACCTTTTGTGCCTCCAGTTCTCAACTCCATCCCCAGCGCGGAAAGGGGGAAGGGAAGGTGGGGAGCAAGCAAGAGGCATCTGGCTTGGAGGAGACACTGAACTGGGGAGAACCATTCCTAAATCACAGCAGGAATAGAGCAAGGGACAATACTACCTTGGCTATTTCTTTAAAAATGAGTTAATATTGAATGAATTAATTTATAGCGTCTGCTTAACGTCATTAGATAAAGGCAATGGAAAAAATATTTCGTCTGAACTGTGCCAGGAAAATTAATCCACAAACACCAGAGGTTTATGTCCAAAAAGGAGACAGAGGAGTCCTGTCTCTTTATTCGAATGAAAGGAGAGGCCATGGGCCATTCCCCTGGGGTCTCTCAAATTTTTGGAGGACGCAGCCTCCTTTTTATCCCGATTTCCCGGCCGCATTTCCCTCTCTCTTTCCCCACTGGCTGAGGTACTTGAGAGGTACAGACCTCCTGGAACACCTAATTCCTAAGACCCCCTTCTAAGGTATAACCTCCCCCTTAATTTTTTTAATTCCTGGAACTCATGGTTCTTCCCATTGTTTCTTCCATCTCTCAATATCCAATATCATTTACCAGCAGACTTACAGTTTATTTTTAAGGACAAATCTCTTTCATTCCATTCATTAATCAGTGGAATTCTTCCCATTGTTTCTTTCATCTCTCAGTGTCAGTCTTATCTTCAGCAGGCCCAGGGCCTGTTTGTAAGGACAAACCCTCATTCCTTTCAACTGGTTCCAACAGAAGGCATCTACTTCACGCTTCTCTTTTTCTTTTTTGAGGAGGAGCTAGACCTATCTCCGTGTAGACCTCTGGACATCCAATCTCCAACAGATCTGAGGCCAAGCAGTGCAGAACTCTGAAGCAATGATGGGTTAGAGCACACGTGGTGACATAGCAATATTAGGGCTTCATAAATCGCCTGACCACATCACCAGTTAAACTTGTGTTGTTCTGTGTTTAATGAGGATTTTTCCCGGGATTCAAATTCCACTCAGTTTTACCTACTGACCTAAAGAAGTGTTTCCAGATGCAGATGCAGATGTGTGAACAGTCATGTAAAAGAAATGTGAAGTCCCCAAAGACATGATCTGTTTTGAATGTTAAATCAGAAATCCATGCCCTCAGATTTTGACATGGTGAATGTATTTGCTGAGGTTCTCACTGTGTAGGTAGGTTGTTAAGTGCCAGATGTTAAATAATGACTGTAGAAACTTAAAATTCACAGATATCTTGAAATTATAGGCTGTAGTTTCCTTTTGAGTGTAATGCTTTATGGGAATAATGTTACCAAAGCATAGCTGATCCACTGCAGTAATTTCAGAAACTGAAGATACTGATTTTAAAGCTATTTTCCCACCAGTTTTGTTAAGATTGTAAATTGCACAGCCACATGGGATTTTTTTATTTCTTTCTTTGCATAAGAATAGGATCAGAATAAATAAGAACTGGAAATCTCAAAAGAAACTACAAATCTTTTGAGAATTTTATCCAACTTTTTGAGCCTCAAACCAGCACAAATACTTTGGATAAACAAACACTCAGATGCTACTTTTTCCTAGCTTCCAGCATATCTTTTCAGATTATTTTATAAAGATATACTGAAAACTATTTTGCCATTTTAGACACTTGTTGTTTAATGTTGTGTTCTTAAAATTTATCTTAAAAAAGATAAAATATTGCTCCATACTATCATCTTTCTAGCAGGTTGAGTTCCCAAATATCTGTACAAATGTAAACTTACACTCTTCATCATCTTCATACTCTTTGAGCATAGTGAGAATAATCCTTCACAGCAGTTCTGTGCCATTAAGCATGGGTAGTTTTTGCTTGCAAGTTTACTTTGCTCACAGTTGGCTGGATGTGAAGAAGAAAACATGAACATTGCGGATTTATTTGTGTTATGCTGTAAATGTCAACAAATTCTGCTTGCAAACATACCTTTATGACTACTTTTAGCCAATGGACTTTAGGGAAATACTCAGACAAAAAGATGTACTTGGGAACAGAAACCTGTAATTCCTTTTGCAAAAAAAAACAATTTAGCTAATTAGCTGTCTTTTCCCATCAGTTTGTTTACTTTGTCCACGGGGAATGGATAATTACCAGCGAATCTACTACTAAAAGGCACTTCACAAACGTCTGAAGGACTTTCCTTGTCCTCTTTGGTGGCTATCTCCAGTTATATCCCATAGGATCCCTAACCTACAAAGGGCTGGCTGTTCTGAATGCCAAATATCACTCCTGGAAGAAATAAATCAGGTCCAAACTGCGTAGGTCTGGGAAGAGGAAGCATGGGAATTTAATAAAGGTATTCATTCTAAATATGTAACATGACCTCAAAAGCATTTGTCGCGTAACTCAAGATGCAAGGTTTCAGTAAGAAGGTGTCTGAATTCCTAGTTTTAATGCCAGGGAAATTGGCTTATAAGACAGGAGATATTGTCACCTTTTAAGCTGGTCATATATCTATTCAGTTATCAAAGGGACTTGCCATGATTTTAGTTTACAAAATTATATTTCTTAGCTTATTGATTTGTAATATTTTGAGGAAAATGCTCTATTTCTTTCTCCATCTACATCTACTGCCATTAAAGTGATATATTAAATCTCCCATGTAAGTATTTAAAAGGGTATATTTTATGGCAAAAGCATGTCATAATTCCTTCTGTAGCAAATGGGTAAGTGAAGGTGGACATAAGCAGTCTCTGTAGAAAAAATCTTGTACTCAGTAAATATTCCTCCTGAATAATTCCCTTTAGAAAGCCGTTTGTTTTTCGGAAAGCCTTTTCATTAAGCGACAAAATTGCCTTTCAGTATCTAAAAGACACTGGTTGTGAGGATTTCTCTCTCCTCTCCAAAG
>VXBT01000866.1:84433-112507 GCA_013400235.1 Oriolus oriolus | reverse complement strand
CCCCGGCCCCCTCAGCCGCTCCTGGGGCTCCAGCCCCTTCCCAGCTCTGTTCCCATCCCTGGCTCTTGCCTCTCACTGTCCTTCTGGTCATGAGGAGCCCAAATCTGCCCCCAGCATTGGAGCTGGGGCCTCAGCAGTGCCCAACACTGGGGGTTTCTGTGTTACTCTCACATGAGGCCCAGAAGATTCACCCTGAGCTCCCTGGGCACCCTCCTGTCCCCAGCCCACCCTATGTCAGCATGCCCAGCATCCCCAGCATCCCCAGCATCCCCAGCATCCCCAGCATCCCCAGCATGCCCAGTATGCCCAGCATGCCCAGTATCCCCAGCACACCCAGCACCCCCAGCATCCCCAGCACCCCAGGCCCCGCTGACCACAGGCAGGAGGATGTAAACATCAGCAGGAGCTGGGAAGGGGGACTCAGCAGGAAACCCAGCTCTCTTTATGGCCTCCTTAGTGATGAATCAGGGCAGGTGCAGAGCCGTGACACCCTCCCCAGTTATGTCCCCGTGGTGTGGCACAGGATGTATCAGGGATGCCTGGACACCTGGCTCACCCCAAGGATGCCAGAGGTTTTTGGGGTGGGAAAACTCATTCTTCTGGAAGATGTTCACACCAAGCAGGCATCACCTGGGTGGGCTCTTCCTCCCGAATCCATCTCTGCCGCCTTCCCCACCTCTCTTCCCGGTGGGATGGGCAAGTCACCGCTTGTTTCTCTGAGATTCCCTGCGGAACCGGGGATCTCCTTCCAGCCTGGGAGCTCAGTGTCCTGCTTGCAGAGTCCACTGAGGGTTCAAATCCACCCCGGACTCCCTCCCCACCCAGGGCTGGGAGCAGCTCTCTGGGATCCCCTCGGATGCTCTGCTCCAGGTCTGTCCTAGAAGGACGCCCAGCCTGGACTTAGTGCCACGTAACGGAGGCTCCACCGTGGTGCAACATCAGCTGCAGTGTTAATCACCCTCATTTCCAAACCCAGGCGGATTTGTGGGGCTTTTGTAAGCCCTGGCACAGCCCAGGTCTCCCAGGGATGCTCCTTCTCAGAGGAGTGGCAAAATAAATGGCTGAGCTTCCCAAAGAGCTTCTCCCCACGGCAAAGGCTGCTGTGTGATCCCTGCTCTTCAGGAAGCACAGGGACAGGGACAGGGACAGGGACAGGGACAGGGACAGGGACAGGGACAGGGACAGGGACAGGGACACCTTAGAGCTTGGTCTCACCCTGCCCTGTGGTGTCTCCCCTGCTCCACCAGGAAGCACTGGCCAAATAATAAGTTTCATGTTTAAGAAAACAACATATTTCTCTCAGCTCTACATGGAGGGGAAAAAATGTTGTTCTGGGGGGGAAAAGTTTAATTGCTGCCAAATTTCTTGAACGCCTGAATAAGGTCCAGGAGGAAAATATTTGCGAAGCAGTCACCCAAAGGTGTCCTGTTCAGAAAGTTCTTTAACTAAATAACAAAATAAACTGGCTAGAAAGAGCGAGATTTGATAACAACATTCTTTTGGATAATAAAACATTGGGGAAAAGCTGAGATGCGGCTCAAATTTAAATCCTGAAAGAGGCAGCATCACCTCGCTCCGCACTTTTCGGTGCAAATCACTCTGTTGGGTGCTCCCCATGTGTGAGGGAGTTTGTGTGGATGCTCCCTCCCCTGGGAGAAGCAGGGCCAGGAGCAGGTGCGTGCGCCTGCGCGGGGAACCTGCCCGAGGGCACACCGATGATTTCAGGCTGCATTTCCACCCCGCTCTTCCAACCCTTCCAGCTCACGCTTCCCTGCCCTGCCTCCTTGCCCCTGCCCATCTGGGGGCACGGATATAAACCCCTCCAGCCAATATGTTTCCTGTGGGGGCCCAGCTTTGCCTGGAGGGTGCACATGGCTCCGGTCCCATCCCGATGCTTTCCCTAGGGACGGAGCAAGGGGATTTTCTGGCGGCTGCTGGTGGTGAGCTCACACCGTGGGCACTCCTTCGGAGCTAGAGCGGCAGGGCAGGTTGCTGCTCTGGCTTTGCTGGAAACCTTGGAGCTCCTGCAGCGTGTGGAAGCAGCGCTGGTCCATCCAGGGATCACAGGTAAGCCGGGCTGGGAGGAGACATGAGCAGCCAGCGCTGGGCACTCCATCACTGCTTCCATTTCTCTGCTCCTTCTTCTTCTTCTTCTTCTTCTTCTTCTTCTTCTTCTTCTTCTTCTTCTTCTGTCTCTCCATCCCTTCACCATCTCTCAAGTGACACCTCTTCAGCCATGAGGTGGGATTTGCCATCCGGGGTCCGATTCTGTTTCCACCTTGCCTGGCTGTAGAAGCGATGAGGGATGAGGAGAGAGTCCCTGTGGTGTGAAGGAGCACATGGAAACCCAGGAGCATGAAGAGTCAGCCCTCAAACCCCTCTGCCTGCCACCTGTTTGATTTGCCTCCTGTGATCTCTCAGCTGCTCTGGGAAGCAGCCAGCCAGGATTAAGGAGAGGCCATGGTTAAGTTGCAGTTCTGAAGGCACAGCGGAGGTTCCCCCTGAGTCGGTTCGTCTGGTTGGAGCAGGAGCTGCCGAAGAGCTCGCTGGTGTTGGTGTCACCCTCCCGTGTTTTCTCCCTTTGAACTGCTCAGGAAGGAAGGCAGAGGAAGCTGTGGGAGCCTCACCCCGCTGCACACCCACGGGGACTGCCGGGCACGGTGCTGGCTCAGCTCACCCCGCTGCAAACAGGCGGCTTCTCCTCAAGAACAACCGATGAGTGGGATTGGGATAAACCTCCCCTCCCTGCATTAGAGCTGAAAAGATTTTCAAAGAGAAGCAAAGAAAGGTGTTTGCCACCAGTGCCTCGGGAGCTCAGAGATGCCACTGAAGCGGTGTCACCTCGGCACCTGCCTGGTGTCACCCCAAACCTGCTCACTCTGCAGGGCTGGAGCAGCACGGACGGGTCCGTCCCACACCGCATCCAGGGACTGAACTGCTCAGCTCCAGGGAGTTCCTGTGTCTGTCTTGTACCAAAAATCCAGCTACTGTGGGTTTGGTGGTGCTTCCAGATGCCTCTAAGGCTGGCACCCATCTTCAAAAACAGCTCTGAAGTCTCAAGGATCTGAAAAAAAACATGCCAAATAGGAAAATTCTGATCAAAATAGGATCAGAACTTGTGATTTTTCAAATTAATGAAAGAGTGCTGAGAACCATTGAGGGCAGGAAAGTCTTTAACAGGGGGGAGAAAAAAACAGGCAGAAGGTTAGATTTTCTCTATTTTTTGGAATTCCATTTGTAGCTGCAGCTTCTGCCACTACCAGAGGCCAGGTCTGGCTGTGGAGAACTCGCTGCAGGTGTCAAACTCTGATCCCTGTCACTGGGAAACCAGGATGGAGATTGCCGGGGAGTGCACTCCAAGTGAAATCCAGTTCAGAGTGAAGAGGCACCTCCCAGTGCTCCCAGTGCCCCAGGAACCTGGGAATGCCCAGGGTCTGTGCTGGTGCTCCGGGACTGAGCTCCCATGAGCTGAGTCCCAGCCCTCGGGAAGATGCTGAGGAACGACTGCGGAGAACAGAGCCAATGAGCACCAACCTCTGGAGGGTTGTCCACTCCCCAGAGGTAACTCAGAGCTCAGGGAAGTCCTCCTGGCAGGAAGGTCTGAGTCATAAAGAAAGTGAGGAGAAGGGAGAAGACGGGGTGACAAGGACAGGGCTGAAATGGGGGAGCGCCGTGTGGCAGCGACGGCACCCGACGAGAGGTGTTAATGCCATGGCTTGGTGACCGCCCTCGGAGTCCGAGAGCATTTTCTGGGGCGATTTGCAACTCCTGCATCGAGGGGAGAGAGGAAGTGTTCTGCAGCAGGATGTGTGTTGGGAAGAGGATGAGTCCTTGGTAGCCGGGTAAGGCTGCGCTGGGCTGGCTGGCGCCGCACGCGCGAGGAGCGGGGTCCCGTGCGGGTGTGCAGCCCTCTCCCTGCCCGTGCACACCACTGACCTGCTCCTCTCCTCTCTCCAAGGTGCCCCACGATGCCGAGCATATTTTCCTACCAGAGTGCCGAGGTGGATTGGTGTGAGAGCAACTTCGTGCGCTCGGCGGTGATTGCCGAGTACTACAACACCGTGAGTGGCTGAGGGAGGATGGGGCCGGCTCCAGGCACCCAGGAGCTGCTTTTGGGATCCAGGCAGGACGGGACATCCCTGTTTTCTTCCCTCCTCCTCACTCCTTTGAACTTCCTGCTGCTGGAGGGTGCTGGTATGGGGAGCGTTTTCTGAGCTTCAGGTAAATCCCGGGACTTCTGATGCTTACAGCTGTCTCTCCCCAAAACGTGCCGGGGTCAGGGGTGCTCCTGCTGTGTCTGTGGGGTTGATTCCCAGTGAGAAAACTCTGGCAGAGCTCCTTCACAGCCCAGATCTGTGAGATCCTGTTATACCAGTCCTGCAGCTCTGCTGCCAACCGGGCTAAGTCCCACACAGGGCTCATATATTCCAGCTAAATGTACAGGAGTGGCAAAACGAGAGGCAGCACTGCCATGAACCGTGTCAGGCAGGTTGGGAATCCGGAACTCAGCGCAGAGGGAAGCTGGAGCGTGAGCCAGTTTCACCTCCCGTGATCCTTTATCACCCAGGCTGCATCCAGTGCCAGTGCCGTGGCTGGAGCATGGCTGGAGCATCCATATCTGCCTGCAGAGCACTGCGAGATAAGCGGCCTCTCCAAGCACGTCCTGCTCCCCCGCAGCAATTAAAGGCTCTCAGGGGTGTGAGGCATGTGGATTTACAGCCTTCCACGGGCCTTGTTTACAACTTTTGGCAATTACCGTCCAACACTAGAAGTTCTTGTTCTCATGGAAATGGCTCTTCCTCTTTTTTTAAAGCGTTTCCTGCTTTTAATAAATTACCTGTAATAACGATAATTCCCCAGCCCGAGTCCTGCAGGCTCTAATTGCCCAGCCAGAGTGTCAGAGGAGGGGGCTGTGTATAGTCACCGCTCTTTGAGGCACTCAACAAAGAAAGATCTGCCAGGCCAGACCAAATCCTGCTTCCCTGTGGCATCCAGCTGGGTGTTTTGTGCTGTTTGCTGTTTGCATGGGCTCAGAGGTGCAGAGCAGGGCACGATGAGCAAGGAGATACAGAAATCACTCAATGCTCACATCAGCATCTCAGATCTCAGGGCTTGGAGCAACCTGCTTGAGTGGAACGTATCCCTGCATAAGGCAAGGGGTGGAAGGAAATGATCTTTAAGGTCCCTTCCAACCCAAACCATTCTAAATGTAGCTGGAAGTGCCCAAAGCCTCTGTGCTAACACTGGAGAGGGGCTGACTTCCACCAAGAGAATAAGGCCTGAAAGTTTTGCTTTTGGTCTGAATTCCTTCCAGGAGATAAGTTCCCCTCATGTCCTAGTTTGGTGCATAAGGCAGCGTTTCTTAAACATCTTTGGAGCTGAGATCCCATTTACACCCAGACTGGCAGAGCGGCTGGGAATCCTTACCACAGCAGCAGCTATCTCAGGAGCTCTTCAAAAGCACTTCTGTGTCTGACTCCTCTGCTGGGCACCCGTTGGTGTGGCCAGATGCACGGCTACCTCTTGCACGCCCTCTGATTCCCATAAAACATTAACTCCCAGCTGCCTGGGCCGCTCTGTGACACAGGTTTCTAAATTCTGTGTCTATTCCTGAAAATCCTACCCAGGTGGCCAGTCCTGGATGGAGGAGCCACAGCCACCTCCCGGGTTTCCACACCACACCACTGAGCTTGCTGGGATGAATTCTCACTGTGTGGGACTCAGGCACAGTGAGGAAAACCTCTCCAGTGGATGTTTCCATGCAGATAAAAACGAGCGTGACACTGAGGGACAGAGGGACATGGACAAGCAAACCCTGCAGGATTTTTTTTTCCAGTGGTTGGACTTGCCCTTGTTCTCCTCTATGTGACACTGGGCACCTCTTCCTCAGCAGAGAAAGGCTTTTTTATGATGTTCTTTTTGCCAGGCTCAGGAGATCAGCAGAGTGCCTGTGCAGGAAGGGAGGGAAATTCTGCAGATTCTGTCTTAGGATGTGATTCCTGAGCAGCAGGAATCGAACTCTACCATGCCAGCTGCCTGCCTTGGGCTGCCAGGTGACCTCCTGTCCAGACAAGGGGTGGCAGAGGAGCAAACCCTCCTAAAATCTGCCATTATCTGAGCACCTGACAACAGCCCCAAGTCTGCACTGTGCTCAGGGCCAGACCTTGCCACCAAAAGTGGGCAGGAGCCTCACTGACATGGCCATTACCCCTTCCTCAGCCTGCACAGCCTGGCTGGCACTGCCTGGGTCCCCTCCTCAGCCTCCACAGCCCATCTCTCACCCCCTGCAGCAGCACAGGGACCTCCCTTCCTGCTCTGGGATCTCCCTCAGGATCAGGCTCCTTGTGACGTGCCCTAGAGGGGGGTTATAGAAATCTGACCAGGCTGAGATCCGTAGCTATCCCTGCTGGCTGCATCCTGCAGATCCAGCTGGGGCTCAGGGCACTATCCCAGGTGTGAATTTAACAGCCTGCATCTTCTCTTCTTCTCCCCATTCATTTATCCCCCATATTCAGATTGCTGTCTCTCTGCAGCAAGCCTTACCGGCCTGCCCTGAATTCATTACACCAATATTTACCTCAGTGTCAATTTCCCAGAGTTTTAGACTAGCTGGGAAGCCAGCCAGCTCCTTCCCAAGCCTCCTGGATCACTAAATCAGCAGGGTTTCCTCACAGAGCATCCTCTTCAATGTCTTTCTCGCAGCCCTGCCCGGGGCTGGAGCGGAGCAGTGGTGTGCCAGCAGCAGCAAATGTGCTGCTGGGGATTGCTCTGTGCCAGCCACACTCTCTCAGGCCTGCTTGGCTTGGATGCTTTTTATTAGAAATAAGCACCAGGGGTATGAGAAAAGAATGTAAACAGTACCTTTAAGTACCTAATAACACATGGTGGCTCATGGCTGGATGCAGTTCAGCAACAAAGCTCTATTTATAGTGACTCAGTGACCCAGAAATTTATTGTCTTCTGGCTGCTCGGGGGAGAGCAGAATTGTGCTCCAGGAGGGTCATCAGTCAGGGACTTGTCTTTCTACCCTCGTTTCTTTGCTGAAATGACTGATCCAGGGTGCTGGTAATGACACCCGTACCTCAGCAGTGTCTCTGGGCAGCAGCTCTGACACTGCCGCACACCCAGAGCTCCTGGCTGCTTCAAGTGGTGAAATAAAGGGTGCAGATCCACCAGAGCAGGGCTCAGCGGCAGTGGCAGGGCTGTGTGGGGTGTCCTGGCCCTCTCACACTCTCCCTAATCCCATGGCTCCCTTGCCTGCCCAGGCTGTGCTCAGGAGCAGGGCCCAGCACGCCGCAAACACTGCCCAAACCGCTGCTTCCTGCCCCAAAGCACCGGCACTGCGACATCAGGACCTGCAGCTTCATCCCCTGCAACACAGACCTGGCTTTAGGAACTTGCTGCACAGGTCTGGAGAGCCTCAGAGGTGTTCACTCTGTCTCTGGCCCTGTGGGCTCCTCTGTCAGCTGGGGCTGGTTCACTGTGAGTGAGAGTGAACTCCCTGCCACGAGTCCTGCAGGAATCTCCTTCCACTGCAGGAAGTGCCTGGCTGGAGTGAGGAGCAGCCCAGGCCCCGCTGCTGTGCTCAGAGCAGCACCTCCTGCCTCAATCCGCATCAGGGGCTGGTCTCACCTGGCACAGGTGAAGGTTCTGTCCCTCCATCTCAGGCTGGAGTTGCACAAGTTGGGGTCTTCCCGATGATCCTGTTAATGCAGCAGGGTTAGAGCCGTATTGCTGGTCCCAGCCTCGCTTCTCTCCCGGTAAAAGAAGTGAATAGCTGGGCTCAGCTGAGGCACCTGGAGCAATAACTCACACTCGTTAGGGAGCTGAGGCAGGGAGGCTCTCACAGGTCCATCACCACTCCCTTATCTCCCCGACACCCTGGGCAGAGGGAGCCGCTGCCTCCTGGCCAGTGTGACCAGAGGGGTTTAAACAGAACCTGTGCTAGGGGGTCCCAGCCTGAGCAGAAACACCAGAAAAACTTCTAATGGGTGTACTGGGAGCAAAACCGTCCTAACCACATGAGAGACGGAGCTTGCCACATCCCAGAGGGAACACAGAAAGTCAGCATTTACAAATCAGGGCTTGGAGCCGACGGGTGATGAAAACCCCGTGTTCCCCACGGGGGTGGGAGCTGTCCCCTAAGCTCCCAGCCTGGCTGCTCTGCAAGGAGTCCCTGTAATCTTCCTGACCCTATTGGCGCGGTTCCCCTGGTTATCCCTCCTCTCTGCTATCTGATCTTGCACATCTCGTCCTGAATTAATGAAGTGATAATGCAGCTATCATGTAATTAATGGCACTGTCGCAACGCGCGGTGCTCAGGGATGCGGAGCTCTCCCGCGTTTCCTCACTGCCGTGCGTGCTGGCACTTGCACTCTCCTGCCTTTTCCCTCTCCTCGCTATCCCTGCCTGCCTTCCAACAGCCTCCTTAGTCATTTCACGGGAAAAGAAATGTTCGAAGCGTGGTGGTTGCTTGAACACATGGTTTGATTTCTCGGTCGTTTCTAAACAATTTGACCTCGAGGGTGCAAGTGGGAGCAGCACTTCTCTTTTCATGGCTGGAATGGGAATAGGCCTGGATTTGGCTCTAAGCACCTATGGAAAACCGATCCATTCGGCCTGAGAACTGCTGCTAATGGGAGCATCAACTTGTCTCACGGAGGCCTTAGCGAAAATCAAGATGAATCTGCGGTGTTTAAGGGAATAGAGACCTCACATTAGGCGTGAATTGTGTTTCCCTCTGGAATACGAGAGGGTGTGTTCCAGGGAGATGACAACATCCCGGTGATTTGCAGCCCTGTTACCATAAGCTGGGATCCCAGGGGACACCACAAGCCCAGCACCGATTTTGCAGTTTACCTGGTGCTGCTGAGGGGGGGAGGCTCCAGCTGTGGATGCCAAATTCCAGACGTGGGGTCTGGGTCAGCAGCGAGCCAGGAGATGAAAGGAAAAGGATTGTGAGGCTGAGATAAAAGTCACCCTGGTGGTTTGCCAAATGGCACTCGGCAGATGGCTCCAGAGCCCCAAAGCGCTGTCTGGCAGGTACATGCAGCACCACAATCCCAACCTTTCATAAGCAAGAACGATTTTCCCTGGGGAGGCCGTGTTCCCCGGTGCTATCCTTTCCCTGAGCTTGCAAAGTCAGGTGAAAAAGGCAGGGTGAGAAGCCAGAGATGGTAATTAAATTCGTTCAGATTTCCCTCCCCCGTGCTGCAGGGTGGAGTGGGCCTGGCCCAGCAGACAGGTCCAGCTTTGGGCACTCGCTGCTCCTCCCCAGCTCCCGTATTTTGCCCATCAGCACCTCCTCTCCCCGAAGCACTGGCGCCTTCAGCCAGNGCACCATCCCCTCCTCCCCAGCACCATCCCCTCCTCTCCAGCACCATCCCCTCTTCCCCAGCACCATCCCCTCCTCTGCAGCACCATCCCCTCCTCCCCAGCACCATCCCCTCCTCTCCAGCACCATCCCCTCTTCCCCAGCACCATCCCCTCCTCTGCAGCACCATCCCCTCCTCCCCAGCACCATCCCCTCCTCTCCAGCACCATCCCCTCTTCCCCAGCACCATCCCCTCCTCTGCAGCACCATCCCCTCCTCCCCAGCACCATCCCCTCCTCTCCAGCACCATCCCCTCTTCCCCAGCACCATCCCCTCCTCTGCAGCACCATCCCCTCTTCCCCAGCGCCGTCCCCTCCTCCCCAGACAAATCCAAGTCTGTCAAAGAAGGGATTTTGTGGAGTTGGAAACCAGAGCAGAATAATTCCTCTGTGTTCCTTTGCCAGGTGTGTTCAGGGGAGGTTTATGACCTCATGTAATAATTACCAGTGTCCAGAACACCTCCCTTCCCCAGGCCAGGTGGCTTCACACCTGACACCACAGGATGTCACCTCGGTCCTGCCTGTTCCCACCTCCTGATGTCCTGCTTGTCCTGCTGCTCTCCACCACACCCACTCCCACTTCAGGATGTTTTGCTGACCGTGCCTTGCTGTGCTGGCCGAGCTCCTCACACCCTGCCAAGCCCTCACAGGGGAACCACTGCTGGCTGGAAGGGTCAGGAGCCAGCCAGGCAGCTCCTGGAGGGTCTGGGTTGACAGGAGAGGGAGATGGCTGCTGTCTTGGGGTGACTTTATGATTTGTATCCCGCATCACCCAGATATGAATCCTGTGCCTTCCTGTGCCTTTAAAACTGGATGCGAGAAAAAAGCCAGATGAGCCTTTTCCAAGCAGTTCTGTGCTCCAAGGACACGGCTGTCTCGGGGTGTGCTTCCTCTCCTCTCCTCTCCGCTCCCTGCAGAAGCACACCCCGAGATAGCAGCGTCCACGCTGCAAACACAGGAGTTGCTCGGAGACACTGGGCAGCTGAAGATAAACCAGCATCACCCAAAAGGGACACAGCAGCTCAGGCTGGGCTTGCTGGCCCCAGAGGGAGAGCAGAAGTGTCTGCAGCCACTGCTGCCACAGCAAGAGCCGCCCTGCCAGCTCCAGCCTGGCTTCTGGAGAAATGCCTCTGCCCCTCTCCCTGTGCCAAGAGCAGCCCCTGCTCCCGCACGAGGCTCTCTGCCAGAGATCAGGATCCTCCTCACACGTGGAGACACGGAGGCACGAGGTGGGACGGGGCTTGCCCAGGAGCTGAGTGTGCCTCTTGCTTTCCAGATCAGCAATGTGAGCTTCTTTGTGCTGTCTCCTGCGCTGCTGTACCTGAACCGGCAGTACTGCCAGAAGAGGGCCGTGCCCCTCTACTTCATCTCGGGGCTGCTCCTCCTCGTAGGTGGGTGCCAGGGCTGTGGGAACACCGGACAGGTTGCCAGACTGCCCAGCACGAGACCTTTGGAGGGTCTCAGTGGCCAAAGCACGGGGAAAACCTGGGTGGGTGACCAAGCAGTCAGGTCTGTTTGAAGCCTGCAGCCCGTGGTTCCTGCCAGCTGTGGATATGCAGCTTCCAGCCCTGTAAATCCCCATTGTGGGAGTGCACTGGCTCAGTCCAGCCTCCTTGAACACCAAAATCCACGCCCTGCTCTTCAGGAATGGTATATCTTCAGGAATGGCCCCCAAGAACCTCCCAGGGCTTGTGGGACGATGGAGCTTTGCCACCTCAAGCTTCCTTGCTCCTTGCAGGTCTCTTCTCCACATACTTCCACATGACCCTGAGCTACGTGGGACAGCTCTTGGACGAGCTCTCCATCCTCTGGACGCTGGCTGTGGCTTATTCCTTCTGGTACCCACAGTGTTACTTCCCCAGGTGCATCAAGACCAGGTATGAGCCAGAGGGACGCGGTGCAGGCTCTGAGGGGAGGGGTGGGACACTGCCACTGAGGTGTGTGACCCACAGATCCCCCCAGCTCCCCTGCAAGGGGTCAGCTCTGAGGTCACGGAAGGGCTTTAGGACCAAGCCCTCCTTCTTTCGGTGCTGACAGAGGAAAAGTCAAAATCCTCTTGTGCTGGGCTCATCTCAGCTGGGGCTGTTCGTGTCTGTGTCGCTGCAGAGGAAACTTTGCATAGAGAATTTCAAAATCAATTAGGAAATGAAATGTTCCTGAGCATTAACATTCAATTACTCGTGCTGTCAATCTGTTCCAGCAACCTCTGCCATCCACAGAGAGCTTTCCCTGAAGGCTGAGGGGGTTTCCCATAGGACAAGCTGCTCCAAGCTACACCCCTCATTTCAAGGAGGGCTGGCTGGGCTGGAGGAGCTCAGCAGACAGGATGGGGACACTGGGAGAGCATGGGCCAGCAGAAACGGGAACCCGGCAGGGCTTTACTCAGAGGATGTCCCCTCCTGGCTGGAGCCCTCTGAGCCAGCCGGGTTCCTCGCAAAGACCTGCTCCAAATCTGCTCTTCCCATGCCGAACAGGAGGTCACCAGGAGTTCACCGTGGAGACGTGGCTGGGGGAGAGGGAAGGGACTCTCGAAGGGATTTGCATGTGAAAGGCCCCTCTGAGCCCTATTGTTGCTCAGCGAGCCCAAACCAGTGTGTTTGCACCGTCCTGCCTGGCAGCCCTTCCCCGTGCAGAGCCTTTGCCTCAGCCCTGGCATCACCACCAAGTGCAGGAGCCGTGCTCTGGGTCTGTCCCACCCGCTGGGGGCTGCTGCCTCAGCCTTCCTGCCAGGACCCCACAGCCACTGCGGTCAGCCACGTGCAAACAGACAGGAGGTGCTGGAGAAGCTTTTCTCCTCTCAGGACAGGAGCAGGACCTTTCCCATCCTTACCCTCCCCTCCTGTGAGCCCTGGGGGCACTGACACTCACCTCAATTCCCCTCAGGAGGCATTTCTTCTGGCTGACTGGTATCACCACCGTGATCAGCACCTTCATGTCGTTCGTCAAGCCGACCCTCAATGCCTATGCGCTCAACTGCATCGCCTTCCACCTGCTCTACCTCACCTGGCGGGAGCTCAAGAAGTAAGGAGGGGGCTCGAGGGTTACCTGCAGGTCCAGCAGTGCTCCTGCTGGGCAGTGACGCTGCCCACAACAGTGGACACGCCTTCAGCAGCCACGTGCGCTGGGGAGGGACCGGGCAGAGGCCCAGGCAGGACTGTGGGCAGTGGGGCACAGGAAGGGCACCCGGCCCAGGTGGCCGTGCAGAGTGGGGACAATCCACGGGACAATGGTGGAGGCATCATCCCTGGAAGTTTCCAAAAACCCTGTGGATGTGGCACTTGAGGACAGGGTTTAATGCTGAACACGGTGGTGGTGCTGGGTTAACAGTAGGACGTGATGATCTTAGAGGTCTCTTCCAACCTCTACAGTTCTATGATTCCATGATTCTCCCCCTCAGCTGCCATCTCTGCAGCTCCCGCCCCTTTGTGGGGCATTTGGGAGAATGTGTGTGGGGCTGGGAGAACCCACCAGGGTCTGGAGAGAAAGCCAGGAGTGCACTGGCATCTCCCAGCATCACCCTCACACCCAGAAAGTCAGGAAGCCTCCCTCCAGAGCCGCACTTCCCCAGTTCCCATGGAATTCTGAGGAATACCCTCCAGAAGGAACTTGCTGGGGTTTGCCCCGCTGCATGTGCAGGCAGGAACCAGCCCTCTTTAAAACTCCCTCTCCTTCCAACACGATTACTCTGCTCCCTGTCCCTCGCTGTGTCTTCCAGGTGCACTGACAAGCGGGTTCACCGGATGGCCGCGGTCATGGTGATGTGGTGGGCACTGGCCATCACCAGCTGGATCAGTGACCGGTGGCTCTGCTGGCTCTGGCAGGCCATCAACTTCCCCTACTTCCACAGCTTCTGGTAAGGGCTCCAGGAACCCCAGCCCAAACATTTCCTGCGCTGAAATGTCCACAGCAGAGGAACAGCAGCCGAGATGAGACACTCAGCTGCATTATCTCCCCATCCTCTCCCCCTTCCCTGGTGCTGCTCCTCACTCAGCCCAAGGATTCAGCCCTGACCACTGCTTAACGTCCCTCTCCTCCTCCACACCAGCCAGGCACTGTTTTGCAAGGGAAAATGTTCCAGGAGTCCCTCCAGGTGGGCAGCTGGCTCTCAAAGGGCTGTGGCTGCTCCCAGGGCACTGTGTGAACGTCCTTGGGGTTATTTTAACAGCCAAACTGAAAGGCTGGGCTTTGTCTGGACCTCACATTTCAGTGCCTGCCCAAGTGGGGCTGCAAGTGCTGCACAGTCAGATCCATCCTCACAAAGCACTGGGATGGCTGGGACAGACAACTCAGCCAGGAAATGGGGAATGGTTGGAATGAGTCCTCTATGTCACCTCAACCCCTCTGCACCAGGAGGGCCCAGCTCACAGAGCACTGCCTGGATTTCCCTGTAGGCACAAACCCTGCAGGACCCACACTCCCTGCAGCCCTCGTTGGACCTTTGGGGACTGCAGCCTCAGGGTGACCACGCCAGCAGGCAAAGTTCCCCCTGTCCAACACAGCTTTCTGGTTTCCTTGGCAGGCACGTGCTGATAGCCATGTCCCTGCTGTACTGCTGCCCGCTGGTCATCTACTTCGATGTCAGCTACGAGATGCCCTCGTTCAAGCCGAAGCTGGAATACTGGCCCAGCGACTCGTGGCCTGTCGTGGTGCCCTACGTCACCCTGGAGGAGCCCCACAAGCAGTGCTAGAGCTGGGTGCGCTCAGGCCTCCCTGGGGCGCGGGGTGTGTGATGCTCACACGGGGAACATCTCAGCTGCGTTCCTGTTCCTCGGGCAGGGGCGGCGTGGTAGCGGAGGGGGCAGGGAGCAGCTGAGGCCTCGTGATGCTGGCCATGAAGCAGGGTGGGAGCCCACAGGTGCCTTGGAAGGCTCTGCCCAGACTGGTGTTCAGGGAGCTGGAGATTCCCTCCAGCAGATCTCCACGAGGAGGGGAGGGACACGGTGCTGCTTCTGTGTCCTCTGTGTTAGTCAAGCACCAGCACCCCTTGCTGACAAGGGCACAGCGGAGAACACTGAAGCCAAACTGGTGACAGCTGGGTTTGTTGGGGCTGCTCTAATTATTATTATTAACTCTATTTATTGATGTATGTGGTCTCGCTCAGGAGAGCTGTGCATTAAAGCTGTGGACACTGACTTATACTGAAGCTCTTTTTTTTCCTCTGACTGCACCACATCCTCTCATCTGCCAGTCACTCCCACTGACAGGGTGGCCAAAGCTCTCTCTGACCTAGGGAGAGCTGTTTATAAAGAGAAATCCTGGGTGACAGCCCAAAAGAGGCTCTGCTAGCCCAGGTCCTGGGGTGCTCTGCCCTAGGCTCTTCCCCCTCCTCAACCCCCAGTGACTCTTGTTCCTCCCCAGCCCTGAAATCTCCAAAGGCCACAAAGGTAACTTGGAGACTCCTCTGCTTTCTGGAAGGGCTGTCTGGGGGTAGGATGAGGTGAGGAGCCAGGATGGTCAAAGCTGGCTGAAGGAGAGGATTTTCTCACTCTGCACTGGGGCAGCCTCACCTCCAGTGCTGGGGGCACTCTGGGCACCACAAGATCAGAAGGATCCAGAGCTGTTGGAGAGTGTCCAAAGGAGGGACACGGAGCTGGGGAAGGGGCTGAGGAGCGGCTGAGGGCACTTGGCTCATTCAGCCGGAGCAGAGGAGGCTGAGGGGAGGCTCCTCGGGGGCTGCAGCTCCTCCCGAGGGGAGGCGGAGGGGCAGGGGCTGAGCTCTGCTCTGGGCCAGGGCCAGGAGCCCAGGGAACGGCTGGAGCTGTGTCAAGGCTTGGGATGGAGCTCAGGGGAAGGTTCTTCCCCCCGAGGGGGCTGGGCACTGCCCAGGCTCCCCAGGGAATGGTCCCGGCCCCGAGGCTGCCAGAGCTCCAGGAGCGTTTGGGCAGCGCTGCCAGGGATGCCCAGGGTGGGGTTGTTGGGGTGTCTGTGCAGGGCCTGGGGCTGGGCTGATGATCCCTGAGGGTCCCTTCCAGCTCAGGATAGTCTGGGATTCTGTGGTTCTGTGCCATTAAATAGAAATGCTGTTACCTTTGCAGGAACAGGGAGATGTAGAGCCACAGAGAAAGACACTGCTGTGCTTTCCAGGTTGTCCCCACCGCTGCTCTCACAGCTGTGGGACACTCTCCTGCTCCCCGAGCCTTGCTGCTCACTGTGACAAGCTGAGCCTTGTGGTGGCTCTGTGTCCTGGCCCAGCCTGCAGGGACTGTCTGTGGGGAGCACCAAGTCTGGCAGGGTGCCTGGGGCTGGCTCCCTCAGCAGCCACACCACGGTAATGTCACTCCAGGGACCACTTTTGGGCTCCCGCGAGTAAAGCAAAAGCAGGAGCACTCTGGGGTTTATCTCTGAGGAGAAGGGGATGGCCAATGCCTTCTCCCATGGCCGCGGCTGCCTCGTGGCTCCCCCTGCAATGGTCCCCAGGGCCACTAGATGGCAAATTTGGCTCATGAACCGCGAGCAATATTTCATCCTGGGAGAGGGATGCCTTGCCATGGACTGGGCTCCCAGGCCTGGTCCCTCCGTCCCCTCCATCCCCCAGCCCCGGGGTCAGACACGTCTCCTCCAGCACGGCCACCCGTGAGACACCTGCACAAGGTGCAGGGCACTGGGAACTCGCATCTCCAGCCCGTGCACGCCCTTGTGTGCCCGTGCTGGTGCCCACCTCGTCTCTCCGCCTCTTTGTCTCCCCTGCGTGCCACCACTCCCACCTCTCCCCTCATCACCCCGTCTCCCTTTCGCTGACCCTCCCTGTCGCTCTCCCCCCTCCTCACCCTTTCCGCGGCCCATCACATTCTTCCCCAGCCTATTAATAACTTCTGGGCAATTGCACCGGGTCCCCGCTGGGCCCGGCCCCGCCGCCGCCGCTGCCCCGCGCAGCCACTGAACGCGCCGGCAGCAAGTTCAAAAGTGCAGCGCGGCTTTCACAGCCCCGAGCCCCGTCAGGGGGTGGAGGAGGCCGCTTCCAAAGAAAAGGCGGCGTTGCCAGGGAGCCCCTGGCACAGGAAAAGGGGGTCACCTTCACCTCCGGCAGGAGCCGCCGAGATGGACAGGCGCCAGCAGCCCCGCGGGCCGGAGATGCTGAGAGCGGCCGAGGGGATGAAGGGCCGGGCCGTGGGCGAGCGGGGCTAATTGGCCACCTCCGGCCACCGAGCCCCGGTGGGATGCTCGGCCCGGTGGCCAAATCCCCCCGTGCAGTATGGAAATAAGGGAGGTGTCCCCGGCGCTGCTGCCTGGAGAACAATGTTGCTGCAGTTGAGTGACTGTAACAGGCCCCGATGACAGCCGGGGCCGCGTTAAAAATGCCTATTCAAGCAGATCAAGACATTGAGAGGCCTCGTGGGGATCTGAAACCCTCGGGGACTTCTGGATGAGGCCAGAAGCTGAATCCCCAGCCCTGGGAACCTGGGGGAAAAAAAAAAAAAAGAAAGAAAAAGAAAGAGAGAAAAGAAAAGAAACCCACAAAGCAGCTTTTAAAGGGCGGCAGTGCCCGAGGCTGGGCCTCTTGCTCCAAGCTGCAGCCTGAGAAAGCAAAGCAGCCCCGAAACCAGCGTGTGACGGTGGTCTGGGCATCCCCAGGGCTGCTCAGGGTTATCTGAGGCTGGGTTTGCACCTCCAAAATGTCCCCGAGCTGCTGAGGATGCTCTGTCCTCCCTGCTGGGGAGCCATGGCTGCAGCTTGTGGGGCAGAGCTGAGAAACACCCCTAAAAACTGTCAGGGGTCCTGCAGGGATGGCCAGAACAGGGAATGGGGAAGTCCTCGGAGCAATGTCCCCTTCTTGACACCCTGGGGAGTTGTGAGGGTTCCCTGTGCCCCGGGATCCTTGGCGTGGGGGTGTGACACCAGCTCAGCACAGGGAAACTGCCAGGGCAGGAGGGCCTGCAAACCCCCGTGCTCAGGGGGCTGGGCTGGACGGGCCAAAAAGAAACCTCTCCTTATTTTTGCCACATCGTTCCCCTGCTTTGGTTGTCCATGTGGCTGCATAAACCACAAAAAAGTGAGGCAAGAGGAGGAGCGGGAATGAGGAAGAGGATGGAGGCTGCTCCTGTCAGCTGATGCCAGATTAAAGAGGTTGGGAAACAACAGCATCAGTTGAGTCTATTTGGTGCAATTGCAACACAAATGAAAGAAAAACCTTGATAAGGCACCAGTCCTGCACCATCAAGGATTAACATTTACCTGTTCTGCTGCACCAGTTGCCTCCCGCTGTTTCAGATTCCCAGGATTTGGCTCGCAGACTGGAAACTTTTCAAGGCAGAGTGATTTATCTGTAAAAGATATTGCACATTCACGGACCTGCATAAATAATGCAAAAGTAATTAATAATAACTCAGTCCCTGCTCTTAACAATGCCAGGAAAAGAAATTGCTTCACTGGAGTGTCACTTATGCCTTTTGGAAAAGATCTTTATTTGTTAAGTGTCTTGGAGAGAAAGGACAGGGTAGTTTTGAAACAGGGAATGGATGTCACACAGTCCTGGGATTTTAGTGCCAGCCTGGCAATCTTCAGGATTGATTTAAAGAACCTTCTGTTGGAGTGTATGAAACCAACATCGATTCGGCTTTGATTTCATGTTTAGTTTTAATCTCCTGTGTCTGCAGTCAACAGTTTGAAACCATGAACACAAAGGGCTGAGAAACCCAGGAAGGAAAGAGATAAGTTCCAAGAATTATTGCCTTTTAAAGTCTTGTCCTTTCAACTCTCAGTATGACTGTTGAGGTTTGACACAGGATTTCCAACTCGGGGTCTGCCAATCCTGTCTCAGCCACTCCACAACTGCTAGGAAAGAGATTCCTTCCCCCCACCGTGTTTTCCCTACATCCTTGCTGTCCTCTTTTCTTAGAAGACAAAATTAACCATAAATGCCAGGATTTCCCAGATATTGGTGGCTGTTCTGGACAGGTGGAAGCTGTCAGGTCCTGCCTAGCTGACAGGGAACACTGTCACTATATTCCAGGGAATACTCTGGCACTGTTTTTGCAGGGTGTCGAGGTCCTTGCCTGTGTCCTTCTGTCTGAGCTGCACCCCCAGCCAGGGCTGGGTTTGACCAGGGATCACAGAGATGTGGGGAAGGAGAAGCACAGCCATTACCTACGCAAACAAACCAGTTGACCAAAAAATGAGGTTTTAATCAAAAGATCAAATAATCTCTTCAGCTGTTTCTATAAACCCCTGTGGTTTGGTTCCACTTGGGAAGACATTCCCACTGCTGCTGGCAGAAGAAAAACAAGCAGCTCCTTTCTGTCTGGCAAAGCGGTTCGAATAACTTCAACTCTCTACTAATGGCTGCTATCAAAATACCTAAAATGGAAGGATTAATTTTTCTGTGCCTTCCCATTACAGCTCAAAACATGGTTTCAATTAGTGTCAGTCTCCACTTTTTTTTTTGCTCACTTTCTATGAACACTCAGTCGCTCCTGTCCCTGCTCATGAGCTCAGTTCTGCAGTGGCTCTCCACAGATGTGTTCAAACGTAAAATTGGACTGTCCTGAGATGTCACACTTTGCTTCACTGGCACAAATATTTAACAAAAGACAAAGATTTACCTGAAATGCTGAAATATTCCACATTAAGTTGTGCATGGGGTTATAAATCTCACAATCTGCTGTAGATGCTGCATTTATTTAGATAGGCCTTCAACAAGAGACCAGCTGTCTCAGCTCACTGAAATGTTTAAGCATATGTTTAATTTTAAGAATATGAATAATTCCATTGATATCAATGGCACTTACTTACACTTAAGAATATATTTTGCTGAGCTGGAGCCAGGAACAGTGCCATGTAATGCCAATAAAGTGCAAATTGCAATATCTCACTAAGTGCTTTCTGGGACCAATTTAAAAATTAATCAATGAAGATCTGTCGTGTGAAAACGCAAGAATTAATATATGTGAGATTTTGCTGTTTGCTATCCTAATATTGCCAAGTATTAACATCCACCAGAGCACTGACAAGTGAAATCAAACCCAAATCTGTGAAACAGAGCAAAAATGGCAACAAGTTGCATGTGTTGTTCATCATGAATCATCCTATCAGGCTTCACGCTTTACCCATGTAACATTAAATAACATTTACCATCCTTACAGGCAGACACAGATATAGATTAATTCTAATTAAGATTTGGAATAAGATGATCTTTAAGGTGCCTTCCTACCCAAATGCTCTCAGGGATGCACAGGGTGGGATTGTTGGAGTGTCTGTGCAGGGCCAGGGGTTGGACTGATGATCCTTGTGCGTCTCTTTCAATTTGGGATATTCTGGGATTCTGTGACTCTTAATGATTAAAATGCCATACAGCAAAGGGTCAAAAATAACATTATTTCCCTCTTTTGATGCCACAAAACTTTGTTACGAGCATCAAATAAAAACTTCCAGGCACAAACCCTTCAGCCATTTGTATTTGCCCTCACAATTTTACTCCTCACAAGTCCAACATCCCGTGACCTGCAGAGACCTGGGCCGTGCCCCTCTTCCCCAGGGACGGTGTCACCAAATAAATAACTCTATATCCATATGCAAATGATTGCTGTTTTCAAGCTGTTCCCCAGCGACCTCACACGCTGCCCAGACGGTGCAGGAATATGTTTCCCACATATGTCAGATGTTTCGTGACACATTTCACACGTATTTAAAATAGACCTCCTGGCCTATAAAAATGCCCAGGCACCCAAACCAAGCAGCCTGCACCTGCAATGTTTTCCAAAATTGCGTGGAATGTGTCCAAATTGATTTTATCCTTCATCCAGCTCAAGTATCGATGGTTTATAAGTTTGTAAGTGCAGTGGGTTCACTCATGGGAGGGCATTACCTGGCTTATATGATGGCTGAGTAACAAAGGGAAAGAATTTGTTACAGCTCTGCCTCCACAGTGACAACTCTCAGTCCTTCCTGTGTTGGTCAAAACAGTGTTTGTCACGTGTGTTTGTCACTTTATATTCCAGCCTGACTCCCTTGGAACTGCACTGGCTGTGCTTTTATGCAACAAAACCCAGCTCCGGGGTGTTCAAGATGTGCCACGCTGCTAAAAAATGGCTTTGCTGCAATCAGGGGCACTCCTGTCTCACAGGTAACGATGGCAGTGATAAAGCTGAAGTTTCAGTGGGCTGAATTTCAGCATGGCAGGGCCAGCCAAAAGCCCTGAGTCACAGCACGTTGGCATAGCCCCCACTGCAGCGTGGGGCACTATCTGAGCTGGTATCGTACCTGAGCCAGGTAGAGCAGGGGTGATTTGCATACATTTGCATATGTGGCAACCCCTCCTGCAGTTGCTGTGCAGACAGGTGAGAGCTCTTTCTACACCATTCCAGAAAAACAGTTTAGTGGAATGTGTCATGGGAGCAGCTGACCCAGAATCTACCAAAAAAAATCAGAAACTCTTAATAATTTCATACAACCCCAGAATCAATCACAATGGTTGAGATCACTGAGTCCAACCACCAACCCAGCAGCACCACCATGTCCCCAGAGGCCACGTCCCCAAGTTTTTTGAACACTTCCAGCAATGGTGATTCCACCACTGCCCTGGGCAACCCATTCCAATGCTTTACAACCCTTTCTATGAAGAAATTTTCCCAATATCCAAGCTAAACCTCCCCTGGACCAACGTGAGGCTGGTTTTTGTCCTGTTCCCTGGGAGCACCTGGCTGCACCTGAGCCCCACCTGGCTGCCCCCTCCTGTCAGGGAGTTGTGGAGAACCAGAAGGTCCCCCCTGAGTCTCCTTTTCTCCAGGCTGAGCCTGGGAATGCTACAGGCTCTGAAAAACAGCTCCAGGAGCTCTGGTTTTGTCTCACAATGTGCTCTAAGTGCAGAGAGCATCACACACCACTGGGCTGGGGATCCACTGCCCTTGGAAAAGGCCAGGTGCTCTCAAAGCCACCAGGCTGAATTACTGGGATTGGAAATAGCAGAAACACCAGTCCCAATAGGAAAAGACTCCACACAAAATGAGAAGAGCTCAGGATACTCAGAACCAGGGCAAGCATGAGTATGCAGCCACTGGAGTGCCACATTAGAGCCCTAGGACACCCCAAGCACTGGGAGTGCCTTGGGAGAGCTTCTGTCTCATGTACTTGTAGAATCATAGAATAGTTTGGGTTGGAGGGGATTTTAAAGCCCATCCAGTGCCACCCCTGCCATGGGCAGGGACACCTTCCACTGTCCCAGGGTGCTCCAAGCTCCGTCCAGCCTGGCCTTGGACACTTCCAGGGATGGGGCAGTGACAGCTGCTCCAGGTATAATGTGGGATAGCAATCTCTACTCACTTTTTGGACTCTTCAACCCAGAACACAGCTCAGAACAGGCTCTTTGGTGCTGGCCAGACTCCCCTGCTGATCTCCTCATGTCACATTCATTTTTTTCAAGCTATTTTTTATTTTATTTTTGCCCCATCTGGTATTTTTCAGTGGCCTAAAGGTCACCCTGCTGAGGGTGACAGTCCCCAGTCACAAGGTGGCCTCTCTCTCAGCATGCAGATGAGCACCTTTCAAAGACTTTGGCAGCAGCCAGAAGCAGCCCTGTGCAGAGCAGACATCGATTTCAGCAGTGAATCTCCCTCCCTCCTATTGTCCCACGATTGTGATTGCTCCAGTGGCCACATGAGGTGCCTGGGCCCATCTTCTCCAGCTGTCCTCGTGCCAGCAGTTTGCATTCAACCTGGTGATGCCATAATGATTTCTTGCTTTTTCTTTTATACCCCTTTTATATACTTTCTTATATAACTTTTATGGATTCTCAGTGCTTTTAGCCCACACAGTTACGATTCTTTAAGTCTGATAACTTCCCTCAGACCCAATATCCCGTTAAGCAAAGAGCCCAAACACCCTGGAAACCCCAGACCCCCAGGGCCTCTCCAGAACACATTCTGTAAACAAAGCCAGGCCCAGCCAGGGGAAGGTTCCTCGCTGAGGGGTCTCGCTGGAGTCCCTCCCTGGGCAATCTTTGATAGATGTGCTAATTAGCAAGGCCTATAATTGCACACACATCACATCGTGGGGGGCCATTTCTTCGGGGGGCATTTCGGGGTGCATTTCGATGTGCATTTCGGTGCACCTGAGGGTCCTCCAATAAATACCGAGGTAAAACCCTTTTCCCCTCTTAACTGTGTTCAGCTCTCTTAATTTTAAGACCAGGAAAAGGCATCACTGGGACAAATCCAGCTGGTGAAATTCTCCCTGTGGCAGCTCTGGCCAGCTCTGGCACCATCAGGCTGTTACATCACTTGGCCAGAGCCGACCTCTGTGTGCAGAGCACAAGGGGAAGGTGCCCTCACCTCAATAGCCAGCGCCAAGGATTGATGGGTGTCACTTCAGCAGCGCATTATAATGCCAGCCTCACCTTTGGTGTTAATGAGGCCCCTTCATTAACAGCCTGGAGCACAGGGGTCAGGGGCTGAGTGGTGACAGGCTCCTTTCTCCCCCAGAAAGCTGGTGCTGCTCATTCAGAACTGGATCACGTTGGCAGGGCAGTTCGAGGACGCTTGTGCTGCCCATGTTGCATCTGCAAGGGATGTGACGTGTTTGGGACTATTCATCTGGCTCTTTTCACCAGCACTAAATACCCAGAAAGAATAAAATAAATTCTCATTGTGTTCCCTCTTCCTTCTGGTTCGGAGGGTTATTGTATGTTTAAATCCTTCTGCGTTTTTCAGTAGCTATAGCATGCTATAATTTAGATTTTCCTCGGGCACAAAAGAACTTAGTTAAGCTAAACTGTATTAGAGTGTGGGCTGGGTTTTTTTCACATAGTCCTTCATTAATAAGGAACTAAAGAATTTCCAAGCTGTCTGTAATTTTTCCCAGATGCAGCTAGTAGTTGCTAGGGGTATCTTTTTGGCAATCAGAGTTTTTGGTTATTAACAATCTGGGCTTTTGCTACACTACACCAGTGTTAA
Organism: Oriolus oriolus; assembly: GCA_013400235.1. Taxonomy (NCBI): domain Eukaryota; kingdom Metazoa; phylum Chordata; class Aves; order Passeriformes; family Corvidae; genus Oriolus; species Oriolus oriolus. Next base: position 89,252 of record VXBT01000866.1, on the reverse strand, counting down.
ATATGTTCTGTGAACACTGCAGTGTGGAGTGTGAACTGCAGAAGGGAAAGGCAGACAACAGGCAAAAGAAAATCATTTTTTAGAAGAATAAACACTGCTGGGGTTAGCAGCTGATTGGAACAGGCACAGGATTCCCTGCAGGGATCCCAGTGCTGATTAACAAACCAGGAGCCGGCGTGGCTGCGGCCCTCACTCGCCCCTCACTCACAGCTTCTCCCTGTCACCCTGAGGTGACCCTGTGCCAGACACAGACCAGAGCAGCACCCAGGTCCTCCCAGAGAAACCAAATCCTCTCTCAGCTTCAGGTTCAGGACATGTTCAGAGGCTGCACACAAGGACATGACACTGCTCTTAGCAAAGCCTTGGTCCACTCCAGGAGAAAGATCTCTGCCCCTTCTTACCTAAACCAGTTCTGGGTTTTAACTGTGTTTGCTCATCTTGGGAACACCACGGAGCACTTGGCTCATGGGATGTGCTTGGCAGAAGTGGGTGAAGACCACTGTAATCCCTCTGCAGCTGCAAGAGAAGGCAGTGAAGTCACTGACATCCAGAACTTGAAAATCTTTCCACTCAGGCACGTTGCACATGGGCACAAAGTGGAAGAGTGAATTTTGTCAGAGAAACCCTGCTCAAATGTGAGGTTTGTGTCTTAATCTTTAAATCCTTTAGAGCTATTACAAGATGATCTTTTTTCTACACTGCCTGATTCTTTCCGTGCTGGAATCAGCCTTGCTTGTTCCCTGGCTGGTGTCCAAGCCACTCAGAGCCCAGAATGACCACAGAAGTCGTGGTCTTCAGTGCAGGAGTGGAAGCAGGGAAGGCTGCAACTAAATTAGTAATGAGAAAATAATAATGAATGATGAAAACCAGTGAAACAAACTTGTTTCTCCAGGGACAGGAAGGGCAAGCCACAAGCACAGACATACAAAACCATGACAGGGACTTGCAGTCGATGCACAGTTGATGTACAGCCCACCTCGCAGTGAGGGATGCTAAACCTACAGGAAAGGACTTTCACTGAAAAATGAGCAATTCAGGCATCTTGGGCTGCATGAGAATGGTCTGGAGGGGCTGCTGTGGAGGGTGGAGGGCTCTGTGTGTGTTTGGGGGGGTCAGTGCTGTGTTCCTGCAGAGAAAGGGAGCCGGAGGAGGGAAGAGGTGCCTCGAGGAGCAGTTTTGTCTGCAGTTGCCTGCTCCTCAGATCATCCCAAGAGCTGGGGTGGGCTCTGCCACAGCTCCCGCCAGTCTGGTGACTGGGGACACCTGAGTGTGGGCTGCTCTGTCAGGACATTCCCCACCGGAGCACCGGGACTCATCTGATCTCAACGCCCCTTCACTCACACTCCCCAGGAACAGCCACGTTCGGCCTGTAAAGCATCCGTGGTGTGCACAGGCAGGAGAGAGAAAGAACGTGTTGTCCTTTCCCAGGGCTGGAACCTGGGAAAACACCCCCGAAATCTTTCCCATCCCTGGCCAAGGCAGGGATAAGTGCAGTGCAAAGTCTTTTTTCCACTTTATTTTCCATCATCCCCAACTCTCACGGGACAGAACCAGCCCTTGGCATGGTCCCCTACCATGGGCCAAGCCAGATTAAACACACACCTTTCAGTCCAAGACAAGGATCTTTGAGGCAAGACTCTGGAAAGAAAAATAAAAAAAATAAATAAAAAAACCCAAACAAAAATGAAGGAGAGCTGTCGTGCCTCATTTGCATATTTGAATATGCAAATCGGAGCTGTTTCTTATCCATTGGCACTGGCCCTACTGTAGATGGCAGCAGCACAGCGGATCTCTGCCAGCATCCAGTGCCACAAAGAAAGACGCTAATTGGATTTGCAGACGCTTATTGCAAAGCCCAGAAGTTGCTGGAATAGGTATAAAGAACCAGGAGCTCAGCCCACGGCTGCCTCGGGTGCGAAGGCACTCGGCTGACAGCTCGTTAGCTTGAGATCTCCCTGCAAAATTAGGAGCTTGGAGAAGCCTGGATGGCTGCTGGCTCCGGCGTCCCCAGCACCTGAAACTCCCAACACGCTCCCAAAGAGCCTGGCAAATTTCGACCCTTGGCTGTGATTTTTTTTCTCTTTTTGAAGGGAAGCTTGAAAAGAAAACCGGGGTAGGTTTGATCAGTGGTTGCGCTGGAAACGGTTCAGGCTGGGAACTGCTAGCAGAGCAAAGGCTGGTTCTAGGAATTTCTCTCCTTGAGTGTTTTCACAGTTGAACGTAAAGAGCCACCCCAGCACATTTTAAATTAATCCATTCACGCCACTTCATCGAATATCCTGAGCTGGAAGGGATCCACGGGGATCAGCAAAGTCCGGCTCCGAACTGCTCGTCCCAGCAGAGAGCACTTGGAACACCAGCTGGTGCTTACCCCAAATGGGACACCCCAAATTCTTCAGTAAAATGTGGTTTAATGCCCAATTATTGGGCTGCCAGCATGCATGTGGAAGCTGAGGCACTTGGCTCTGGGTTTCCCATCTTGGAAGTGTCCAAGTTCTTGCTCAGATCCCACCCCTGAAAGCTGGAGGAGTGACCTGTGTCCAATCCAGAAGTGGGATGGCACCTGTGTCCCACACTGGGAGAGCACAAAAACAACCATTAACACCAGGCTGGGCAAAAATAAAGGCACGGGAAAATTGCCATTGAGGGAAATTTTTGAAAAAACCAAATTCTCATGATGTTTTAGAGGAAGTAACAGGCAATTTTTCAGGAAAAAGCTCACCGTCTGGTGTGTCTGAACAACATCTCTTGCACAAGGTGGAAATTCAGCAGAGCGAGAGCAAACTTGGGTAGGATGAAGACATTCCCAGGAAATATTCAGCCCTGGGAGCACGTAACCACCAAGGACTGTGATGAGGCCGTGAGTGAATAGCCAAGATGGGGAGGTAGAAAATAAAAAGATTTAGACCCGAGAGTCACGTGCATGGGAATAATGTTCACAATTAAAGATATCAATGAGAACTCCCAGAGAAAGAGGCCCTGTCTCAGTGGAGAAGAAAAGGGACTGTCCAAGGAGATGTCTCTTGGGACTGCATCAGACAGAAACATGGAAAATTAAAACCGGAGCACTTAAAGGAACCCAAATCAGGCTCTTTTTTGTTGTTGTTGTTGTTAACTGAAGCGATTAAGCATTTTGCTTCGCTAATATCCTCTATCAGGTTGATGAGGTAAAGTGGCTCTTTAGAACGATTTGGGAACCAATTAATCCTCGCCTGTGGCGATCAGTCAGCGACACACAGAGTTATTGGCTAACACGGGGGTTTTCTGCTGCCTCGCAGAGATCAACAAACTATTTCAAACAAGAAAGTTGCACGGAGAAAAAGAGATTCTGAGCGAGTTTGCTCGGAAACAGTCACCAATTGCTCTTGTAAAGATAAGTCCTGCGTTCCTTTAGGGCTGGCAAAATTGAGAGCTATAACTTGTCACTTAAAACTCTAAAAAAAAAAAAGGGTAAAACTCTGCCTGGGAGGGAGAATGATGGAGGGGGAAAGAGGGGGGAGAGGGGGAAGGAAGGCGGGAAGGGGAAGGGAACTGCAGGGGAATGAGGGACAAAGGGGAGAAATGAGGGGAGTGAAGGGGAAATGGGAACTGAGAGGAAACGTGGGAGACTGAGGGGGAGAATGAGGGGAAAATGAGGGAGATTGAGGGGAAAACTGAGAGAAACTGAGGGGAAAATGTGGGAGACCGAGAGGAAAAAGGAGAGAAACCGAGGGAGAAATGAGGGAGACTGAGGGGAAAATTGAGGGGAATGAGGGGAAAATGTGGGGAGACTGAGGAGGAATATGGGAGAGTAAGGGGGAAAAAGCAGAGAAACTGAGGGGCAAAATGAAGGGGACTGAGGGGAAAAAATGAGGGGAATGAGGGGAAATGAGGGTGACCGCTGGGAAAATGGAATCTGAGAGGAAATGTGTGAGACTGAAGGGAGAAATGAGGGAGACTGAGGGGGAAATGAGAGAAACTGAGGGCGAAAATCTGGGAGACTGAGGGGAAAAGGAGAAAAACATAAAATTAGGGAGACTGAGGGGAAAAAACAAGGAAGACCAAAAGGAAAAGGAGATAAACAGAGGGAAATGAGGGAGGCTTGGGGGAAAAATGCATGAGACAAGGGGAAAATGGAAACTTAGAGGAAATGTGGGAGATTGAGGGGGGAAAGGAAAGAAAATGAGGGGAGAAATGAGAAAAACTGAGGGGGAAATGAGAGAGAGTGGGGGAAAGGAGAGAAACTGAAAGAAAATTAGATTGAGGGAGAAAATGAGAGAAAACATGGGATACTGAAGGGAAAACAAAACTGAGTGGGAAATGAGGGAGACTGAGGGGAAAAGGAGAGAAAATTAGGGGGGAATGAGAGAAACTGAAAGAAAATGAGGGAGACCAAGGTTAAAAGAGTGAAACTGAGGGGGAAAGAAGAAAAAACAGAAAGAAAAAGGATGGACACCAAGGGGAAAATGGAAACTGAGAGAAAATGTGGGAGACTGATGGGAGAAATGAGAGAGACTGAGAGGAAAAGGAAAGAAACGGAAAGAAAATGAGGCAGTGAGGGCAATTGAAACGAGAGAGAGCAAAGGAAAAAATGAGGGAGAACAAGGGAGAAAAAAAGGAGTAAGGGAAAACGGGGGAGATCAAGAGCAAATGAAAGAAACTGAGGAGAAATGAGAGATAGGCGAGGGGAAGAGAGGAGCACTGAGGGAAAATGAAAGACAACGAGGAGAAAAATGAGACAGGGGAACGTGAGGGAGAGACTGAGAGAAAAAAGGTGCAAGAAGGAGCGAGGCTGTGGGGAACAAGGCGAGCCCTGCGCGAACACGCCGGGCTGCCGAGC
>VXBT01000866.1:63471-83849 GCA_013400235.1 Oriolus oriolus | reverse complement strand
GTGCCGTCCCCCCGCCAGAGAGGGGGGCACGTAGGGGGGGGACCCCCGGGGAGGGGGCCCTGAATGGGGGGGCCGCCCCCGTCCTCGGGAAGGGGGGGCTGGGGGGCATCGCCCCCCTTTGGGGGGGCATATCTCCTCCTCACATTCTCTTAGCGGGGCACACTTCCTCCATATCCCTCATTTGGGGGATACATGTCCTCTCCACACCCTTTAAGAGGGACACCTCCTCCCCATTCCCCTTGGGGGGGCACACCTCCTCCCCAGCCGCTTTTGGGGGGCACATCTCCTCGTCAGTCCCATTTGGGGGGCACACCTCCTCCTTCCCACACCCTGTTGCGGGGGCACATCTCCTCTCCAGTCCCATTTGGGCGGCACGTCCTCCTCACACCTCTTTGTGGGGGCACACCTCCTCCCTACACCCCCCACTTAGGGGGCATGTCTCCTCCTCACACCCTTTTGGGGGTGGCAGATACCCTCAATCCAATTTGGGGGGGGTCACATCTCCTCCCCACCCCCCCATTTGGGAAAGGTGCACGCCTTCTCCCCACTGCCCTTTTGGGGGACACATCTCCTTAACCCCATTTGGGGGGCACACCTCCTCCACACCCCCCATTTGGGGGACACATCTCCTCCCCAATCCCATTTGGGGGGGGCACACCTCCTCCACACCCCCCATTTGGGGGACACACCTCCTCTCCACACCCCTTTTGGGGGAGCACATCATCTCCCCAATCCCAATTGGGGGGGCACATCACACCCCTCATTTGATGGGCACACCTCCTTCCCACCCTTCATTTTGGGGTTATACCTCCTCCCTAATTCCATTTAGGGGGGACACCTCCCCACACCATTTTGGGGGGAGTCTCAGCCCTCTTCCCTCCGTGGGCGGCCGCTGCAGCCTCGCCCGCGGCGGGGGGTGCGAGCAGCATTTCCCGCAAATTGCTGCCTGGGATTATTGCCGGGGAGGGAGGTGCCGGCGGGGCGACCCCCCCGAGCCGCGCCGGGAAGGGTTAATGCCACCGGGAGAGTCCCTGCGGGCCCGGGGGGTTCCGGGATGGATGCGGGAACTTTACCTGAGGTGGTGGAGATGGGGAGCCTTTTGTGTGCGGGGAGCGGGTAACAGGTACCTCCCGGGCTGAGGTTCGGGAACGAGCCCCGCTATCCCGGATAATCACCCTGAGGAGCGGGAATGGGAGCTGCTGATGGCTTTCAGGCAATTAGCACATCAAACAAAAACCAGAGCAGCCTTCAGAATGTTTATTGAGAAGTTGAAAGCAGGCTCCTTTGTATTATTACAAATTGTTTGAATAGGATCCTGATTTCCCTTTGTTGAGAGACACGCTTGGAAAAAAAAAGGGAAAAACCCTCCATTTTCAGCTGAGCAACTTTGGATGCTGGTTATGTTGAGAGATCTTATTTTCAAATGTGTTTCAACTTCTGGTTTAATTCACAGCGATTGTTAATTGGAGCGGGGTGTGAGGAGTGCAGCAAGTACAACTTTCACTCTCAGTTAAACAGTTCTCTTTTATGTTTAATTTCGGTCTCTTCCACACAGCCCCATCTGGTTCTCAGCTCCAATTTCTCAGCCGTTTCAACTCGGAAAGGCAGATTTTGTAGCCTGACAGTCATTTGCACTTCTCAGGAGAGGGGTAGTAACTGGCAACAGTAGCAGGATTTAAAGGGTAATTATGGAATCGATAACGTGAGGCTGCGGCACAGACTGGCTCAGGGGATGTGAACACTGTGGGAAGCATCCCAGATAAGGCAGGCCTGCAGGCACACTCCAATGTGAGCTTAGGATTTCGGAAGGCTGGCTCCACATAATGCTTTTGCAGCGTTGGAGGGATTGCTGTGCTCGGAGTGAAGCACACCTTGCCTTTCTTCTCAGCCCTTAATGCGACATGAAAGAACAGCCGGCCCTGGGCCTTGGTTCTTAGCGCAGGAGCGAGGTGGAGCTGGTGGAGATAAGCCTTAAGAACAGGAAAAAATGGCCTGCCAAGAGAACTTGCAGAGGAAGGTATCCCAAAGAAATGCTGTAGCAATAACAGTGAAGGAATTAATTAGATGAGTTTGTCCCCGAGCCTTAGGATTGTTGCGTTGGGTGGCTGAAGGTATTTTGCTGTAAAGATTTAAACTGCCTGAAAGAGTGTGTTAAGGCTTATGGTTGAAATTGGAACTGGACTGCAATTTGGGAGGTCAGGCTTTGATGCCTGATGCTCTGCAGACCTCCTGTGAGAGCTTTTTACAAAGACAAGAAGGCTGAGATGGAGTCGCTTGTGCTTTTTCAGCAAGTATTCGCCCTGCTCTGGAAAAAAATGTCAGGTTGGAGATGCAAAACATTTTTTGAGCATTAATTGTGATCACACTCCTTGCTGCAGTTTGTCAGGGGGAAAATAAGGATGATACTTTCCCTGAACGTTTGTCTGGAGCTCGGGAAGCTTTCTCTTTCCCTGCTCATTGTCTAACATGCCCTTGGTTTGGCTCCAGGTCAGCATGTAATATAGGTAATGACAAATAATGCTGCCTCTCCCAATGGTAATTGGGACTTGCTAGGAAGAGCAAGACACTTATTTTCAAGCCTGAAGTGAAGAATGAGGTAGGGACTAAAACCAGCCCCTTTTTCTATGAGCCTCCTGGTGCTGAAGCTGGATTTTGGTAGGTTTAGTTTGGAATCGCTGCTGCTGCTCTGGTTTGTGTAACAAATGTGCACAAAAGTTGGGTACCTTGAGTGTTATTCTCTGTCTACAAATGTGGCCCTAAGATTTCCTTGATTTATCTCGTGTCTGAATCCCATTTGCCTTTTCTCTGTTACATCTGTTTAATTCATTTCCTTTCTCCTGGCTGTGAAGTCTGCAATACTACGTGGATTTTCACCATTAATTTCATTTGGTTTTTAAGGGACTTAATGGGATTTTTGTGCTTTGAGCCAGATGTGGAATACACCTTCTCTGTTACTCAGTGATCAGAGTAGGAATCAGGAGTGCAAATCAGAATTAGGTCAGTTTAGTGTTGGACATTGTACAGGCAGATATGTTAACTTGGTCTTTGAAAGTGTGATAATAAAATATATTTAGAACCATACAGGAAACATAATTTTCTTCTGGTGAGTGATATATCCTAGAGAATATAATAAACCACCAATTCATGAACTGATTTTTCCTGTTTCAAGATGAGTTTTCTGTCAGTGCTGTGAATTCTGTAAGCTGTGAACATCAAGTCCTGTCTCTGACACTTTCTAGAAATAAAGATTCCTCAATTAGGACTTTGCTGACAATTTAACTGATAAGCGAGGCAGAGAAACTGATCTCTCTTCTAGAGCTGCTTTCTCTGCAATGTTAATATTAGGAAGAAAATAGATATGAAATGGTGCTGGGAGCTATTTTTGTGCCACCTTTGCTGTTGATAACACCGGTTTGCAGTCTGAGGCTGATCCCTCTATGGGGGCTGTTGTGCTCCCTGGTGGATCCAGCGCCTTCCAGCAAGGTTTTGTGTTCTCTTTGCTTACGGTCCTGCCTCTGTCCCCACACAGTGCACGGTGCAGGTGAAGCTGGAGCTGGGGCACCGAGCCCAGCTGCGCAAGAAGCCGACCACGGAAGGGTTCACCCATGACTGGATGGTGTTCGTGCGGGGCCCGGAGCAGTGCGACATCCAGCACTTCGTGGAGCGCGTCGTCTTCCGGCTGCACGAGAGCTTCCCAAAACCCAAGCGAGGTCAGAAGGGTTGGGGATGTTTTATCTCTATGAAAGAGCATTTTGCAAGTCAAGGTTGTGTTGAACTGTCACTTTTCTGTGAAATATCTCCTTAAAGAGGGGCAAAATGTCTGTTGCGTGCACTCCAGCTTTAACCTTTCCCCACTGTGTTTGAGGAAGGTCAGGGAGAATGGGACCTTTCTTCTGCTGAAAGGGCAGGAGGTGAGCTGCTTTCTCCTCTTATTTAAGCATTAGTATGTGCAGGTTCTCAAGACACAAGTGACAGCAGAAGATAATTCATGTTACAGAATGGGGAAGATGGGTTTGATTTGTTAGAATTCACCAGCAAAAGCTGGCAGCACATGAGAGATGCTCTAATACTGGGCTTAGATGTGTACTGGGTATGCAGAGTTTTGCAGATTCTTGCAATTTCAGGTCTCAGGTGCCACTTCAGGTAGCTTGAACCCAGCAGAAATCAATGCTGCCAAGGGGTGATGGTGTCTTTGCTGTACGTTCCCCCTGCAAGCCCTGTGCAGCCATTATGGCTGGGGAGAGTATAGATGCTATGTAGTGTTGTTTTCTGACTCTGTAGCAAAATGAACCTTATTCTTGGCACGGGGCAGCAGGAGCTCGTGAGGTGGAGGAGCAGGAATTGCCCTTTTCAGGGGCAGTGCAGTTACATCTGTGTGAGATGGGGTAACTGAAGCTGCAGCATTAGTGTTTTTAAGAAATACAAGCTGCCCGTGAGAATTGTTGTAATGTGCATTCTTGGAAATACTGTTTTGGAAGCAGGACACTCAGGATGTCTTAGGACAACCTATGACATTGGGTATTTGTGGGAGTCCACAGTGGGAAGGAACTCAGAGGTGCTCAGCATTCACAAGGATGTGACTCTGGTCTGTGTGTTGATAGTGTCTCCTTCAAACTGATCTGCTACAACTGATGTCTGATAAGCAGGTGCAGTACTGAGCTGAAAGCTGATTTATAGAATAAAAATGCAATCTGTGGCTTAGAGTTCTTGTCTTCTGGTGTAATTAATGCATTACAAACAGCTGTGTTGGGATAGTACACAGAATCCTGGAATGGTTTGGGTTGGAAGGGCCCTTAAAGCCCATCCAGTGCCACCTCTGCCATGGCAGAGACACCTTCCACTGTCCCAGGCTGCTCCAAGCCCCGTCCAGCCTGGCCTTGGGCACTGCCAGGGATCCAGGGGCAGCCACAGCTGCTCTGGGCACCCTGTGCCAGGGCCTGCCCACCCTCCCAGGGAGGAATTCCTTCCCAATATCCCATCTAGCCCTGCCCTCTGGCAGTATAAAACCATGGCCTTTGCTCAATCAGTTGCTGTATCATCTGCCTTTACAGAGGTATTTTCTCCCAGTCCCTGCGTTTTCCATGCTTCCTTGAGCTTGCTCCTAATGCCAGCGTGCCTTTGACCAAGGCGTGTCTGAGTTGTACATAAATACTGTGGCAAATGCCTCCTATTCCTAAGTTTATTTGAAGCGTTTCTTCAGATGGTCCCCTCTTGGAGCAGATCCTGGTGCTGAAGGTGGGCTCGTGCTGCTGGCAGATTGCTCTTGGAGCCCTTGGAATTTGTCAGAATAGAGTGGCAGAGGAACAAAGGCTGCTTGGCAGATAGGCTTAAGATTCCTGCTGCCATATTGGCACTGCTCTTTGGTTTGGGATTTTTCCCTCTAAATGACAGGGTTCTTATATGAAATTCAAGTTAAAGCAAGTCTAGAGGTTTTTGTTATTTTTAGTTATGCCCTTTTTTCACAGTTGAATTTGGAGTGCTGCTTTCCAGCACCTTAATGATGGTAGAAGTGCTTAGAGCTGGGTGGGGATAATACAGCTACATTAAAGGAAAATAATTTGTGTGCTTTTAGGTTTGATGTACTGTTTCCTAATCATATTAATTACTTGGAATTCTTAAGAGAAACTCAAAAGATTTGCACTGAATTCCTCTAATTACCTAATTGACTTTATTTACATATATTGTAGTGCATAAATTATATGCAAGTGCATCCGGTTTCTGAGAGGGAGAATATCTGTGTGGGTCTCATGTTTCTCCTGGCAGCTGCTGTGTGCTGCTACATCATGGCCAAAGAAATGATCCTGGAATCCTTCAAGTTGGATGTCATGGAATGGATAATAGGAAGGATTCAGGAGTATGAAGCCGCACCAGGTAGCGGGACAGGGGGAACTGAGGCAGGGACATGCAGATTAATTTCTGAGAAGCAATTAACTTTTCTAATTGCTGTTTCTGCAGTAAGCAGCTCTGACCTTAGCAGCAAACTGGTTCACCTTCCTGCTCGTGTTTCCTTGTGTGTGAAATAAATAGCAGTGCTCACCTGCCCTTCAGGTTTGTTCACCTCTGGGGGAAGCAGCAGCCTGGAGCAGGGCCGTTACCCAATTAGGAGCGTTGAGGAGTGCAGGGGAGTATTTCAAGGGAAAAATAATCACTTTCTTGTGTGTAGTAGTGTTTTGATTCACAAATATGGGCATCAGAGTAAACTTCACCTTTCTGTGCTGTTCCACCTTTGGGTCTTGGCCTTTCCTTGCCAGGCACTTGGAACTGGCAGTTTGCATTGTTGTGGGACTGCCCAGAAATGTAATTGTATCTGACTGCACAGGAGGGGAAGGATCTCACTGAGACTCCGGCCTGGAGTGTTTTATGTTTCCGTTCCATGGGAGGAGCTAAGAACAGATTTCATGTTCTTAACTAAGCCTGTGGCCACCATCTTATTCTGTGTGGGTTTTTCCACAAAGGTCAGTGTTTTAACTGTGCCCTGAGTTGACAGAGGCCCAGTTCTCCTTTTGCAGCTCCTTTTTGGCTCAGATAAAGTTGTGCTGAATTCCAAGTTCACATTTATTTGTTCTCTTTCAGTGTGCAAGGAGCCCCCCTACAAGGTGGAGGAGTCTGGCTACGCTGGCTTCATTATGCCCATTGAAGTGCACTTCAAAAATAAGGTAGAATCTGATTTCTGGTCTTCTAATTGTTTTGAGCTGTGCCAGAGCCTGAAACTGCCTGACAGAGAGACTCTAAATTATGTGACTGTTTTATGTGTGTGTTTTTTATTAGTCTAATAAATAGAATTTAACTGGGAGTTGGAAGCTCCTGCCAGACTTCAAAAGAAAGCTTTTGGCAGAAATGGAATTGCATAGAGAGGTGATACCAGGACAGTGGATGGCCCTGGAGATTCTGAGCAGAGATTGTACCATTTGTAGCTTCTTTAGCATGGAGGATATTAAAGCAAGTTAAAATATTTTATGTACATATGGAAGTAAATAAACATAAAAGACTGATATTATAAAGGTTTTTAAACGTTGTGTTGATTGTCAATATATTAAAAAATCTACTTTTGAATTTGCAAGCTTATTATAGGTATGAAATTTGTAGAGGCCCAAGACAAACATTTGCATGTGTAGCACAAGTATTTAGAGCTGTGTTAAAGATATCCTTGTTCTAAACTCAGTGCTCTTCCAGAAAGAAAACACTAAATATTTTAAGTCTTAAGATGCATTGCCAGCAAGCATATGAAAGTTAAAATTTGGGATTTATTGCTTGCTTTAAGTCTACCACAGAGGTCACATGCTGTAGGTTATGAAAACAGGGAATTGGGCACTTGTGTTCATATTACCTCAGTTTCAGTTAAATTGTTTTGTTAAACATGAATAATGGATGTTTCTGGGTTTGATTACTGCTTAAATAATAAAATAAAAACTTATGTTTTGCTTATGATCCCTAAGAGGGAACCAAGGTAAACTAAACTAAAAATGTTGAGCCACATCCCTGTAATCTGTGCTCTCCCACCCCCTCAGCTCTCCAATGACAAGCTTTTACCCCAGGTGTGTTGACAGCAGACCACATGTATCAGCCTAATTCTATTTAGCTTCCCATCCTCCTTTCCCTGTCCCTTCCGCAAACATCTGTCTGCTGTTTCCTTCTGTCCCCATTCCAGCCCAGGATGCTCTCCTGGCAGTATCATTTTGTGAGTAATTAGGATTTTGGGTTGGGTTTTTGGCCTACCACATTGCTCTGACCCCACTTTATGGGTCGGAGGAATACGCCGGATAATGGGACTGAGCCACAGAAGACAGGCTGCCCTCCTAAACCTGGGAGTGTTTTGCCCACAAGTAGTTTTTGGGTGGGTAGAGTAAGCCAAAAGGCTGGGAAGAGGAATGGCAGTCAGGGGCTGGGGGGTGAACGTTGTTGATAAAAGCAATTTTTTTGGCAAGCACTGGGAACTACGACTTAAGTGCAACAAAAACACCTCAAAAGCTTGAAAGTAGCTCTACTTCTGGTGGCTTTTCTGAGGTTTTAGATGAGAGTCAGAAAATTCTCCATCTGCACCAAGTGTTGACTTAAGTCAGGTTCAAAATCCCTTATACTCCTGACCAAAAAATGTGAACTTCTCCACGCTCATTCCTTAGGAGTGGAGCCTCTAATGCCTGGGAGGTGTGAACTGTGTTTTAGTTCTGCCTTTTCCTTTTATTTCCCCTTCCTTTCTTCACCCAGCCTTTCCCCACACTTCCCTTTTCCCTGCAGCTGTCCAATGGTTTATTTCACAAATCCTCAGATCTCCCTCATTTCTGTGTCTTTTTGTAGGTGCTCATGTTTGCTTTGACTGCCATCTGCATTCCTATGTTTTCTTTTTCCTCTGTCCATCATATTCCCATGTTCCTCACGGAATATGGAGCTGGCAGCTTTTCTGACTAGAACTTGGTTTCACACCCACTGGGGTCATCACTCCTCATTGTTTCTCCACGCACGTGACTGCAGAGTTGTTCCCCAGCACTGAGCAGAGAGGTGGCTTTTATAAATAAGGGAAATAGGTGGGCTCTGTTCTCCCTGGAAACAATGGAAGGAGCTGTTAATTTAGGAGAAGGCTCTTTGTTTCTGACATTTTGGTCTTCAGAAACATGACAAATAAATAGGAGAACAGGTTGAGTTGCAGACTTGTTTTCAAATCTACAGATCTTCAAAATACTCATTTTTGCCCTGTTTTTTAGCTGCATGTTTTCTGGAGACGTTCTTTTCCATTTTTAAGCTGATTAACAAATTGCTAATTAAGGAGTTTCAGGCAGCACCTCTCATTATTTAATTGGGGCAAGGGGTGGTTGAGGGAAAAGGTGACAGGTTCTATCTTCAGCACATCACTGGAACAAAGCCGTGTTTTCAGATTCAACCATGAACTAACGTGGGATTGCAGGGAGCTCAGAAGCTGCTGCTGAGGGGGTGAGCAGGGCCAGGAGCCCAGGGAACGGCTGGAGCTGTGTCAGGGCTTGGGATGGAGCTCAGGGAAAGGTTCTTCCCCCCGAGGGTGCTGGGCACTGCCCAGGCTCCCCAGGGAATGGTCCCGGCCCCGAGGCTGCCAGAGCTCCAGGAGCGTTTGGGCAGCGCTGCCAGGGATGCCCAGGGTGGGGTTGTTGGGGTGTCTGTGCAGGGCCAGGGGCTGGGCTGGGGATCCCTGGGGATCCTTTCCAACTCAGGATATTCTGGGATTCTGTGAGAAGAGTTGGGCTCCCCTATCCATCACTGCGCAGTGATGATGCCATCTGGGAATTTTAAGAGCAGTGATTATTTTCAGTAAGTGGAGTTGAAGGAAATGTAAGAGGTAAATACTTCTAAAAAGATACAAATGCAAAGACTGGGATATAGTAAAAATTAAAAAGATAGGGAAAGAAGAGGACAAATGGCAAAGGTTTAGGATGCAGCATGTGTTCTCCTGAATTAAAGAATATGATGTCAAAACATCAAATAAATCAAAGTCTTCATTACTTCAAGACCGTGTTTTCACTCTGATCTGTGTAAACCTGTTGACACTGGTGGGGATCAGCTGGTGTGTGTGCAGCAGATATTGTGAATTGATTACAGCATTTGGGACTCATCCTTGAGTAATTCTCTTCAAGTAGATGTTATGGATTGATTCTGGGATTGGGGTGAAAAGGCTCTTTGGAGGTGACTGGGCAGGGGAGGTGGGTGGGTTTTGTGGCCATATGTTCCTCACATTCTGACACATTTTTGTTGATATATGTCCTCAGCTGAAACCAGACTTGCAGAGGCTTTGGGATTTGTTTATCAATGCATGTTTAGCTTTGTGAAGGTGAGAAGAGAAAGGATTTAAAGAGGGAGCGAGCCAGTCTGTGGAGATTGATCTTTGCCATGGTTGGCTGAAATGGGTTTTTTTCCCAGTTTAAGCCTCCTTTCTTAGCCATTTCCTTTCCCTGGTCTGATTTGTTACTGGGATGACAAATCCCGGCTGTCAGAGCCCGTGTGCTCTTTCCTTTGGCTAAAGAAATACCAACCTGTGCTGGGAAGGAACAGCTTTACTGAGAATGGTTTTAATGAACTTCATCAGGCGTTTTTAAAGCAGCTTGGCATAAAATTGCCCATTGACTCTTTGTGTTGGAGGCCTCCGTTTTTGTTATCATTGTTGTGTGTTTGGAGCAGCAGACTCGGTGCTCTTGGTGCCTTTTTGTCAGACAGGGAGGTGTCAGCAGAGTGTAAAAAAGGTGTAAGAGCCTGTTCTTATCATCTTCGAGCATTGCTGGCCTGTGTTTGTCTTTCCTCTGCTGCAATCCAGCTCCTCCATGAGTAGGTTCTTTCTCAGGGCTGGAATCTGAATTGCAGAATATAAATTGTGAATATTGCAGTAAGCCTGGGCAGTCCGGGGCTCTGAGCAGCCACAAGACTCGCAGTCTCCTTTAACACTGGCAGAGCCTTTGCTGCTGTAACTGATCCTGAAAAACAAATGGCAGGGGCTCAGCAGGTTGATTGATAAAGCTTTTGAAAGTCGAGTTGGCTAATGACAGCAGATCATTTGGACTGGAAATGTTAGTGTGCTATTTTTGTTTTGAAATCCTTTGTGTTCCTGTAACGAGGGCTGCTGTGAGTGGCTTCTGGTGCTCGAATCGATACAAACCGGGTACAACAAATGCGTTGCTGTTTTTCTCCTGCTCTTCCCCTTCCCTCTCCCCCTCAATTTCAACAGTCTGGAGGCTTTTTTTCATTGTTGTCTCCAAATAAATCTCTTCTAGTGGTACACGTTGTAATCTGGAGGCTGTAATACGGGTCTGGCCTTGGTATTCATTCCCTGTGACATTTTTTGCATCCTAATCAAATTAGATCAATCCTCCCCACAAAGCTAAAGGTCTAGTAGATTTTCATGTTATTCTGATACAAGGCAGATGATATTAATGCAACATGGATAAGATGTTGTATTAAAGTCTCTTTAAAGATGCTACCTCCTAATTTTAGTGCTAGAGATAAAAGCCTTCCAGGATTTACATAATGGATACAAGGAACTTGGGCTTTTCCTATTAGTGAGAAGGAGATAAGCAAAGAAAGCAGAGAAATCCGTTTGATTTTTCCAGTGAGGTTCAAAAGAAAAATACGCATATTTTACCCCTTCTGCAACCTTTGTAGGTGTGATAGAGAAAACAAACAGAAATATTGGAAAAGGGAAAAATTATTTGTGTATCAAAGTAAGAACTCCGTGGAGACTTTGTAGGTGGGCTGCACATATGGCAGGGGAGGTGAAACGAGATCAGCTACAACTGGTGTCAGAACTGTGCCATCAGGAAGGGATTGGCATGGGAAATACTCCTAGGGAAGGCTGGGGCAAGTGTTGGCCAGGGAAATACTCCTAAGGAAAGTTGAAGAGCCTGTGTTTGCATGAGACTTTGATTTTACTGAAATTGCCATTTGGGGTAGGATGTGCACAGGTTTGAGGAGAGGAGTAGCTTTAACCTGTTGGTGTTTACTCAGTGTTGCTGAAAGTTGTGGAAGGAGGAGTAAAACTTGCCCTTTTGTCCGCCCTTTAAAGGAAGCATTTTAGGTCTGTCCTGTATCATCTTCCTTCCCAAACCTGCAGCAATTCCTTTTGTCCTGCTGCTGCTGACTGGTAATTCTTTTCTTTGCCTTTTTTTTTGTCAGAAATTAGGATGGATTATCAATTTACCCGTTCCTTTATCTGAGCAGGGCCAAAACCCTGGGCTGTGTTTGAGTAACCATTCAGTGTGGCACATCCATAGGCACCTCAAGATGCTGAAAATACATATAAATATATTTTGATATATGTTTGCAGTGTGTGGCAAGGATGTGTTTGCAAAGACAGCAGCTTTATCAGCCATGCCAGCTTCATATCGTGTATTTGTAAGAGTTAGCAGATTATTAAGTGCTTGTCTTGGAGTAGTGAGTAGATAAAGAGATATATTTACACTCATCTATATTATTTATACTCATATATTTATTGTACTTGTTTTATTTTTATATATATAAAATAAAAATATATTAGGAAAACATGATTTTCAAACAAAGTAATAAGCTTCTGATGGAGCAAAGTCCTAAACGCTTAACCCTGGAGAATCTCCCAGAAGATAAGCATGGTTCATGGATTCCTGAGTGGAACATAAGGCTGTTTATTTCAAAATCTGAATATTGGGCTATTCCCTTTCCAATGCCCTGTGTGGAAGCAGCTCCAGGACCAGTCAGACGGGTTGTACCAGCCTGGGAAGGGGTTTCATTTCTGCAGACGTTCCGGATAAATGCCTCTGTCAGGCTGGATCTATGGCAAAAGGGAAGTGGTGTTAGATGTTATAGTTATTGAATAACCATGAGCCTGCTTCCTTGGTGTGCTAGATTTTTGTAGATAATTTTGTTTTATGGCTTTCTAAAAGTGATTTATGAGCTTTATGCGCACGCTACCAGTGAAATTCTTTTGATTTGTGTTAAGTGGCAAAGGGCACACCCTGCCTTAAAAACAAGACAAGGAAATTTTAACAAAAGACTTTGAAAAATTCCTCCTCTTATGAAAAGTGCCAAAAGAACTTTAACCCATTACTTCAGAACTCAAAGGAAAAATAAAGCAGTTTCAGAGCTCGTAACAGCGCAGTGGCAGGCGGTGCAGACAGGAAGCAGTAAAAATAAAACCTAATGTACCCAGCTCAGGAGATTGGAGGTGGAATAGGGGGATTCACGGGATGAAGGGAAGTTTACAGCAGCTGCAAATAAAAGCCCCGGTTTTGTGGTGCTCACTTGTAGTTTACTTCTCTGGCATCCTGGGATTTAAGGGGCAGATGCAAAGTGAGGTTCTGAGGTGCCTTGCTGAGACATCTCTGCTTAACCATTTCATGGCCAAATGCACCACTGAACAGTTCATATCTACCAGTAAGAAATGGACATGATCCATCTTTTTTAAAGCTTTTCTTGGAAGTAGGGCCCTTTAGAAAACCTTACCGTCTTGGGAGCAGCAAAATGCCCACAGAAAGGGTCTTCCCTGATCAGTTCTACTGATTAACATCAAGGAATGTCAGAAGGTGGAATTATCTAAGAGCAAAGCCTGGCTTGTGTGTGTAGTTGCCGCTGAAGCAGGAGTACATGAGGGATGTTGTAGATTGTCTGGACCAAAGTTTGTAGGGTGAGGAAGAACCTACACTGGGTTGCAGCCCCCAGCAGCAGGATGTGTGGATCCCAACATATTGAGAGAGGCTTTGAAGTGTGGCACTGTGGATTCAGCCTGGCTTTCCATTTAACATTTAAAGTTAGAGGATGGGTAGGTCTGGGTCAATTGAGGGAGGTTTTCCTTGGGTTTCTCCCCCCCTTCTCCCCCTTGATGGTTGTTTGGGGGGAAGAACCTTTTAGGGAGGACCGGATGGATTAAGCTTTGGAGTGGCCTGAGCTGTAATCATTAGCTGGGCCGTGAGGGCAGTAAAGGAAAGAATGTTTATTTGCAGCTTTTTGCTTTGAGACTTTTGTGGTGGTTCTTTTAGGAGTGCTGTAATCTCAACTATTCACTGGGGGGGCGGGGGGCTCCTTATGGCCTGGGGGATACAAAGGAGATTTTAATGATCAGGGCACTCTGCTGGGGCTCATTCCCAGGGCAGTTGTGATCTCTGAGCTGGAGGAATATCCCATTAAAAAACTGCCTTAATTCTACAAAAATTCAACAGAGATATGACAAATATTTTGGTGCTTGTGAGGCTGTATTAAAAATGGGATACCCAAGGTGAGAGGGAACGGGATCTGCTGCCTCTCTTCTGCTCAGAAAGCAAATGGGCAAATGACAAAGCAGAGCTGGGAATGGGATGGCAAAACAGCTCCTGACCAAAGCCTGCGCTTGCTGATAGAGGCAAGATTATTTACTCTGTTGTAAACCAGGGAAAGCATTTTAGAAGCCATTATTAGGCCACATTTGGATTTCTATTCATCCTTCATTTCAGTTTATTAGACTTTGAGGGACCCTGTGCAGCTGCTGTTTGAACTGCAGCAAGCGCACACGCAGAGCTCGCTAATGATTCCGTTAATGAGAACGAGCATGGAAAAGAGGCAAATGACAGGGCAGTGTATTTTGCAAGGATTTTTCTTTTTCCTCCCATCTATCTGTTTTAGCAGACTCCTTTCAGGAGCGTGCAGATTCTTCAGGACTTTCCCAAAAGAGGGTCTGAAGACCTGGTGTTGGCAGCACATTAACCTGAGACTCTTCTCTATGTCTGTTGATGCCTGCCCCTGTTTGAGGGCGAGGATCCAAGACCTCGACTCCCAGATGAGCTCAGGGTACTGATTTTTGATGTAAACCAGGTGTAGCTACCACCCTTTGTATTATTAGAGGTGCAGTTTGTCCAAGGAATGGCCTCTGGAGCAAACAGCAGGCACCGGGGTGGTCTGAAGCCATTTCAGCCTATTTTCAGCAACTCTAATGGCTGGGGCTGGGAGCCTGCAGCGCCTGTTCCCATCCAACAATGCCACTGCACCAGGAAATGGAGCTGCTGGATGGGAATTCTGGAAAAGACTGCTGTGCAGCTGCTCGGTGCTGCGCAGGGAATGAGGCATGTGGGATGCGTTCACGGAAATGCGCAGGGCACTGCCGGCCTCGCTGGGCTTCCCAGCAGAGTCTCTCTTGCCACATTGAATTTCCAGCTCGGAAATGCAAAATGCAAGGAACACCAGGCAGTGTCCTGTGGATATTTGTAATACACAAGAAGTGTATTTGCAGTTTTGGGGGCAGGGGGGAAAAAGAGGGGGATTTCTTCCATTCTGTGCTGCAAACGCAGCAGGTGGAACAGAAGCAGTGAGGCGCAGATGATCCCCCCAGCACGCATACAAACTCCGGATTGCTTGGGTGAAAGTGCCCTTGGAAAGTTCAAAAGCCTGGGATATCTTCCCATTCAGCCCCTGCAATATGCATATTGAAAAGGATTTTGCAAACCAAGCCATCCTTTTCCCATTGCGTTTAATCTTTTCTCAGTGCCCGCAGAGATCCTGGGAGTTCAGAAGTTGTTCCTTCTCTGAAAAAGGATTATGGTTTTCTTAATATTGATACTTAGAGTTGCTTCCCAAAGGAGATAGGATCTGAATTTTGGTGAAAACAGAGTAGTGCATAAAGCTTGTGAATCTGCTTTTCTGGGGAGGCTTGAACACCTTTAAACAGACAATTTTCAGTCAAAATCTGTGTCCATGCATTGCTTTTGCAGTGAGAAGCCTCATGCCTGAGTTCCTGATGAACAATGTTAACTTCAAGCACAAATAGTTTAATTTCCAGCTCTCTGATCTCATGGTGAAAAACTCCATGAGTGCAACACTTAGTGGTTTATTTGGGACTTTCAGGAGTGACTGTTCGGATCCCCAGGCTTACTGTGCTTGCCAAGCCTCTTCCAGTTTCCCAGAGCCTTTCTTGTTTTTAGGAGGAGCCCAAAAAGGTTTGTTTCACATACGACCTGTTCCTAAATCTGGAGGGGAATCCACCTGTGAACCACCTGCGTTGTGAGAAACTGACTTTCAACAACCCCACCAAGGAATTCAGGCGCAAACTCATCAGGGCTGGAGGGGTAAGTGCCCAATTTGGGATCCTAAAAGGAGTGAGCTCGTTTTGCTCTGAGGTTTCTTTAAGCCCAACAGGCTTCAAGCAGTTTTCTACATTCATTTAAAAAATGACCCAGCCAGTTTTGACTCAAGGTTATGGGACTGCAGCGCTTGTAGCAGGACAAACCCGTTGTTGGTGTGTGGTTGGTGACACTTCATTTGTCAGTTTAAATTAAGCATTAATATCAAAGCACAAAACCCCTCTGGACAGTGAGATCTGCTGTGGGTGTTGCAGGCTGCAGTTACCTGTGACCTTCCTGGTGCCAGGAGCTGCATCAGTGCAGAAAAGCTCAAGGAAAGAGGGGGGCTTCCAAACTATTCCGTGTTCATTTTTTTTAGCTTAATAGTTAGTGCTTCCTGGTCTATAAATGACCCCTAAACTTGGCATCAGCTACTTGTGGCTTAGACAATAAAAAATTAATGAAAAATTGATCAATATAGAGTGAAAACAGCTGGTGGGGGGGGTGGAAAGAGATATTCTCTTGAAGGCCCAGTGAAGTATGGGTTGCCACAGTAGCTGAAGTCTTCCATCTGGAAAGGTAATAAACAGTGATGGACTAAAGGATGATCCTCAAATAACTGCAGGATCTGGGCAAATCAGTCCAAGCCACAAAGTACAAGAAGTTTTTAATGAGCCAGAGAATATCAAAGCCAGGTTGGACAGGGCTTGGAGCAACCTGGGATAGTGGGAGGTGTCCCTGCTCATGGCAGGGGGTGGAATAAAATGAGCTTTAAGGTCTCTTCCAATCCAAATCATTCCATGATTCCTGTTCCTCGGTGTGCCCGGGCTTTCCTGTATTGGGCACAGAGAGGAAGGTGCTCATTTCAACCCTAGGATGGCTGGAACATCATCTGCTCTCTAGGATTTTCACAGTATGTTATTTTAGTCCTTGTGTACTGAGGTGTTTCAGCTGTTAATCACTTTTGATGCCCTTTCTCTGGTGGCAATTTTCCACAGAATTAGCCTGACAGTGTAGGGGAGGTAAGACGGGAATTGTTCCATGGAGCTCAGTGCTGGGTGTTAAGATTTTGTGAAGGGAGAGACACAAGCCCTGGGTTTTTTTTCCTTTTTTCCCTGAAGGAATGAATTCAGCTTCTCCTAAACCAAGAAAGTCTTGCTCATTCCTTCCAGATTTATCTCCCTACCCTTTTTCAGGGGAAGAGCATTTGCAGCAGAACACACAGTTCTTGTCCAGAGCTTTATTGCCTGCCTGTGCTCAGAATATTGGCATTCCCTTTGGGAAAGACGCTCAATATTGCATTGCTGCCTTTCAGTTTTTGTGGGTTTAATATTCTGTATTTGAGGAGTTGCCTTGAAACTGAGCATTCCATAGACAATATCTTTTAATGGCCTTTAAGCAGGCGAGGAAAAAAACATTGAAAAGATGAATAATAGTGTGTTAATTGAGCAAGTGGCTTAACATAATCATGTGTTAATAGTTAATAGTCCGTGAGACTTTGCGCAGACATAATTTCCCTCCTCTTTATTCACAGGTAATGGTGATGCCAGAAGGAGCAGAGACTGTTTCGAGGCCAAGTCCTGATTATCCAATGCTGCCCACGATACCTCTCTCTGCCTTCTCTGATCCCAAGAAGACCAAACCCTCCCATGGGTCGAAGGTCAGTGCAGCACACTTTTGGGTCAGCCTGAGGTGAGAGGGTCTTTCAGGCCAGGCTGCTGAGAGCTTGTTCAGCAGCTGTTCCTGGCTGCTGCTAATTCTGAACCTCCTTGTACTCTGCAGTTCAGTAGTTAATGGTCTGGAACTTCCCAGCCTTTAGGAGGCTTTTTTTATGATCTGATAGACTTCTCTCCAGGGAAGTTTTGAAAAGAAAATTAAATGTGCAAGACTGGGAATTTTTGGCGAATTGTATCTTCCTTAAAGGTGGATGAAATCCTCTCTGGTTGTTCTGGTTGTGTCCTCGATGCTGAGGATGGATTCTGTGGCTCTCTCACTGTCTGCCATGCCCAGCTGCGCTCTGAGTCCCTGCACCTCTTGGCATGAAGGCTGAGTGGAAAGTCAGCCCTTCCTCTGTCCTCAGGGCAGTGCTGGAGACAACATCAAATACGCTTCACTTGGTCAAACTGGTGCTTTCCAGATTTGATGTTTGCATCCAGCAGTAGCCAGATCTTGAGACTTCCAAAGAACCTCAAGTTGGGTTTTTTTTTTCCTTTATGCACTGAAGCTATTTTTGTATTTTCTACATGGGAGAAACAATTCCCAAGCAGTGTGTTTTGGAGCAGATTACATGCACTTTATCAGCCTGAACAGTCACAGGTATTAACAACAGTTCATTTCCAGTGTAATTCAATCCTGATAGCCGTGTTCTTCAGGGCTCTAAACACTCTGGCACTTCAGTTATGCCTTCTGATGTTATGAAACAGAGTGAAGATGACTTACCTGTTAGTGGCTGATTTAATTTTGGTCAGGAATTAAGCATTGGAAAACACAGGAGACAGCAGAGAAATAAAAGGCTCTGAGATGAGCTCTGGTGAAAATTGCCAGTTGCTAAAGAGACAACATTCTCCTGCTTCCCTTCCTCCAGGGCGCCCTCAGAGGTGCATCTGTGTTTGCATTCAGATTAAACCTGAATTAAACCGCTGTAGATGTTTCTAGACCTTTGACAGACCCTGGAAAGGAACAGGGACTCGTTGCATCCTTTCCTAAATGTTGAAGTTCCCACTGCCAGTTTGTGTCCACCAGCTTGAGGGAAGTGTGGATGTTTACCTGGGCATGTGGGGGTGGATTTCTGCATGGAACAAACGCTGCTGTGTGGTTTATGAGGATGTGTTTTATCATTCTGTGCAGAGCTGCAGTTTCATAGCCAGCTTGCATGTTTCTGTTGCTGAATTTTAGGATGCGAACAAGGAAAGTAGCAAAGCATCCAAGCCACATAAAGTAACCAAGGAGCACAGGGAGAGGCCCAGGAAAGACTCTGAGAGCAAAAACTCCTCCAAAGACCTTGAGAGAGAACAGAACAAGCCTTTGAAGGACTCCTCCAGAAAACCAACCGAGAACAAACTGCCTAAGGAGGAGAAGGCACCTCCAAAAGCTGCTTTCAAGGAACCAAAACTGGCCGTGAAGGAGACCAAACTGGAGAACACCTCTCCAAAGGGGGGGCCACAGCCGGAGTTAAAGTCTTCCAGCAAGAGGCCCTCCAACGTGGAGTCACCAAAGCCTAGTGCCAAAAAGCAAAAAAAGAGTAGCTCCAAAGGGGTAAAGAATATCCTGGGGACATCTCCCAGAACCTCGTCTTCCTCATATCCAGAGAAGAAACAAACCAAGGAGAAGATGAATGCCAAAGTGGAAAAGGTGAAATCTGAGAGCGAGGCCAAGGAGATCAAAAAGCCCGTGGAAATGGAGGAGTCAAACTCAGAGGATGAAACTTCTTTCAAGTCAGAGGTGAGTAGGGATTTATCCTTTACCAGAATTTGGAAGGATGATGTTAAATCCCTGACTGAAAAAGATGTTAAAAATAATCTCTCAGAAAAGATAGAGAAGCAGATTGGTAAATGCTTAGGCTGGGTTGTATCTCAAATGAAATTCTTCTTTGAAATTCTAATCAATATTAATTGTTCCTCCTGTGTGGTTTAGCTCCTGTTTCAGATACAAACTTCTATTGAGATTTATGTGCAGGCAGAGTTACCTAAAAGTCAGAGTTTAAGGTTGTGGTCCCTCATTCATCCCTGGCAGTGACATCTACAGAGCTACAGGAGATACAGAGACACTTTCTGCCTGCTTATGATAGCAACGTTTTTGAATGTGATCTTATTTCAGAAAAGAAGGAAGTCATCTCTGTTTTGGTAAAGAAAAACCCCAGTATTAAAATGTATATAAAGCCCCTCTTCCTGCCATGGCCTGTAAGAAATGTGCCACTGGCTGCAGCTCAAAATACAACCACATGCCACTAAATCTAAATAAGTTGTGTTGTGAAACATAAAACAAATGATGTTCTTGTACAACTATTTTTAAAAACTGTCTAAATATTTCTTTCCTTTTTACAACTGAGAGCATTCCTCATCCTCTGTTTTCTAAAAAGTGTTTTCCAAAAGAAGGCAAAAAAAAAGTAAGAAAGGACAGACAAATCCAAACTGTTGCTACTTTTCACTTGTGTATTTGTTATAAAGAAGACATATATCTTGTAGTAGGGTTCACAGGATAATGTCATGGGAATTCTGGAACTGGTTCCTCCTGACCACTCTTAGAAAGGTTTATTTTATTAAGATGAATTTTCTAGGAACAGTTTGTGTTATGATTTAATCAGCACTGTAATACAGCAAATACTGATGTGTTTGTCAGGAAGGTTTTTTTCCTGCAGGATTCCCAGGTAGAAGAGTTGACTGGGGAAGTGTTAATTCCACTCTGAACAGGAGTAACATCCCTGGAAGTGTCCAAGGCCAGGTTGGACAGAGCTTGGAGAACCCTGGGATAGTGGAAGGTGTCCCTGCCCATGGCAGGGGGTGGCACAAAATGATCTTTAAGGTCCCTTCCGACCCAAACCATTCTGAGATTTTATGACTTTATTTCCCAGATGGATTAAATGCACACATTGGGCATTAAGAAGAGGCAGTTCCTCCCCACTTTTGGCCTTTTACCCAAAGTGCAGCAGTGTGCAGCAAGCCCCACATGTCAATTCCAGACCCCCAGCCCTCCCTGCAGACCCATGTCCTGTGCTGATGCCAGAGTGTCCTCCCTTATCCCCAGGGTGTCCCCATCCCCTCTGGGCCCGGGCAGTGTGAGCTGAGGGTGCTGCCAGGCTGTCCCTGAAGCCACAGCCCGTGGCACCGGGGCTCAGCATCTCCTGCCCCCTCTCCTGCCCCCTCTCCTGCC